>JBBBDQ010000511.1:4125000-4315000 GCA_037127315.1 Ascarosepion bandense
ATAGATAGATATAAGAATTCCAAAGATAGATAAATACTAAAAGATTGGCATAGATAGATAGATCTAAGAATGTCAAAGATAGATAGATACTAAAAAGTTATCATAGATAGATAGATAGATAGGTAGATAGATAGATAGATAGATAGATAGATATAAGAATTCCAAAAATAGATAGAACTAAGAGATTGCCATAGACAGATGTTCATATATTTAGTTGTCAAGCTCAATTTTGTTGTTTAGTTGTTGCTGCTGTCGGTCATTCTCAAATAATGTGGTTTCTGTTGTTTTATACAATTCTTTGTGAATTTGTAGCGACATTCCACAAGGTTCAAAGAATGATGATCTTTGCAAAGACCCACGTGTTCACTCGGTTAAAGCCATTTTAACCCTTGATTTTAGAAAGCGCTTGAATACAGCTGGCTCTTTTGACTTTTCTGAACAGGCCTGGTGACATGCATGACACGTATATATGAAAGTTTCGTTCTGATGAGGTTATGTAAAAACATAACTCAAGTTGATGTTTTGGTGCGTGCAGATGAAAAAATGTTGACAGAATACATGGTCATCAACAAAAAAGATGAGTCCAAAATGCAAATTACATATTAGGGGGATTTTTTTTTTTTAAACTCTCTGAAGTAAGTTATGATTATTTTTATTTTTTGCTTAGTTCTATGGTCATAGGAACGCGTGTTTTTGTATATTTTCAAAGAAATTTCTTTGGACTTTTTAAGCCCCATGTTGAATTCTTTATTCCTTTCTTTTTTCCTTTTTCTTCATTTTTACTAAGCTATCCCGGCTAGTTAGAACTTCCGAAAGAACCCCCCACTCACTCATTTACCTATGACCAACAATGGAAAAATAACTTTATTTTTTCAAATGGCACCGAAACCTGTGTGTGGGTGTGAGCTCGGTTTTGGAAAGATTTTTTTTTTTTTGAAACTCGCTAAAGTAAGTTATGATTATGTATTTATTTATTTTTATTTTTTATTTTTTGCTTAATTCTGTGGTCATATGAACGAGTGTTTTTGGACTTTTTTCAAAGAAATTTCTTTGGACTTTAACTAAGTTAAAATTTAGTTAACTCACCACCCTTTTTTTAATTGGAGTAGATAGTACCTACTATCCCCCGGTTTCACACTCCACCCCCTTCTTTTGAACAGGAGTAGAGGTGATCACCTTGTTTCTTGTTTAGGAAGGGGTTCCCGGTTCTTCTACCTCCTCCTTCGGTCTTAGTGTTAGTTCAGTTGGAAGCTCTTTGAAGTTATTGACTACGGTGGCAATGTCTCTCCATTCTGAGGGTACCGGCTTGGCAGTTTCCTGGTTGCTGCTTCCGACTGGTAGTTAGTAGCCCGAACTCTTGCGTAGCGTCTTGAGAGGCTGCTCTGATCAACAGTTGAATAATATCGGGGTTCCTATAGTACCATATCACGCATGGACGGACGTCCCTTCATGAACCTCCGGTGTGTAACTCCGAGGCCATATTATGTTGCAGGCTGCGCCAGTCTCCATTCTTCACATGCTTAAAATAGTGACCGACTGATTCTACTCTAAACTTCACTCCTCAACCAAAACACCATGAAAAAAATACCAAAATCAAACCAGCTACTCGGAAAACGCCCAAACCTGTCTGTGTTTCTTTCACTAACATACGCGGTATCCGCACTAACTTCTACAGCGTAGCATCATTCCTTCAAACTAACTCACATGATATCTTAGCCCTATATGAAACTAACCTTGACCCGTCTATCCCCTCCTCTGAGTTCTTTGTTCCTGGTTACCTTCCCCTCTTCACGGAGGACTCCAACGTCAATATGCATGGGCTTGGTGTCAGGCGAACACCTTCCCCTAGCTAGAGTAACCTCTCTTGAATCCCTGGACCAGTCTTTCATGTGCTTCCGTCTTTCACTTCTAAGCTCTGTTAGCTATCTTTTCTTCCTCTACCGCACCCCTTTTCCTCTGACTGTTCAGTGACAATATTCTCTGACAATATCGACAAGGCCATTTCTTCTCACCCATCTGCCCATATTTTCGTGTTTGGTAACTTTAACGCCCACCACACTAAGTGGCTGGAAAACTCTGCTGGTGTCCACACCATTAATTTTTCAATCTCCCAATCCCTTACGCAAGTGGTGGACTTCCCCACGCGTTTCTCCAATAGCCCTAAAGGAAGGGATTCGCTACTAGACCTCTGCTTTACTTCCAACCCCAAATTCTTGCACCACCAGACAGCTCTGCCCTCCCTCTCGGAAATTCTGACCAGGCCGTAGTTTCTGTCAACATCTCGTTCCACTCCACCCCTCCTACCCAAGAAACCCAAACCAACAAAATATCCTACTGCTATCAAAGAGGAGACTGGGATTCGTTCCGTGACTTCCTCTGCGACGTTCCTTAGAAAAATGTTTTTAGTTTTCCCATCGAAGACTATGCATCAGAGATCTCCTCCTGGGTTAAGGCTGGCATCGATGCTTTCATCCCTGCCAGGAAATTTCAGCTTAAATCCCATTCGTCTCCCTGGTTCTCGCCCGCTGGCTCGGCAGCCATTGCCCACCGGAATCACTTCTTCCGGCTTTATCGTAGCCACGAGTCGGACCAAAACAGGCGCCTTTTCGCCTCAGCTCGTAATAAGTGTAAGCAGATACTTAACGAAAGTTAAGATGCTGTTTACTGCCAGAATGAAGCAGCACATACATCCTCTAAGTTCGGTGCCAAGGACTACTGGCGCCTCTGTAAAAGCGTGCTTAACAAGAGTAAGTCCTCAGTACTCCCACTAATCAACGAGTTTGAGGTCCTCGCCTCCTCAGCGGAAAAGGCTGAATGCTTTGCTCCCGTAGATTCTCGACCAATTCGAGTTTGGATTCGTCTGGAGTCCATACACTCGATCTTCCATCTAGAATTGAGTCCCAATTGAATGACGTCCACATCACGCCCTCGAAGATTTCTAGCATAATCTCAAAACTGGACCCTCACAAAGTGAGTGGTGGGGACGGAATCCAAATCATAGACTTGAAGAAATGTGCCCCTGAACTTTCTAAGCTCTACAACCTCTGCCTATCTTCCTCCTGCTTTCCTGCCTGTTGGAAATCTTCTTCTGTGGTTCCAATATTCAAAAACACTGGCGAACCCTCGGACCCCGCAAATTACCGCCCTATCACCCTTCTTCCGATCTTCGGCAAAGTCTTCGAAGCCATTATCAATGCCGAGGTCGTTCAGCATCTCACAACCCACGGGCTCCTCTCGGACAAACAGTATGGCTTCCGCTTCACCAGGTCTACTGCTGATATGCTAACGACTATCACCGACTATATATACCAGGCTCTCGACAAGAATGGTGAAGCCCGAACCGTCGCCTTGGATATCTCTAAAGCATTCGACAGAGTCTCGCATGCCAAGCCTTCTACGGAAACTGCGAAGCTATGGCATAACTGGACTTTCGTTGGACTTAATCCAGTCATTCTTCTCTAACCGCACACTGAAGGTGGTATTAAACGGACATGCCTCCCAGAACTACCCTACAAACACGGGTGTCCCCCAAGGCTCTATCCTGGGTCCTACGCCCTTTCTAATATACATCAATGATCTCCCCGATGCCATAAGATCACAAGTAGGCATGTACGCCGATGATACCACAGTTTACTCTCGCCTCGATAAAAAATCTGGTGTTGGTGACAAGACGAACCTCGCTGCCGAGCTTGAGAAGGACCTCCAATCCGTGGTGGATTGGGGTAAGAAATGGCTCGTAAAATTCAATTCTTCCAAAACGAAGCTGCTGTCAATTAACCACCACAGACAACCGCACCTCCCTCCCATTACCATGGAACTGGCTTGCCTCCCAGAGAGTAAAACACTACGCCTGCTTGACCTGACACTCTCAGCGGACCTCAAGTGGAATGACTACGTCGAATACATTGCTAAATTCGCTGCTATGAAAGACGGATCTCTGTGCAGGGCCCGGAAATTATTTCCGCCTGAATCTATCCTGCACTTATATAAATCTACCATCCGCCCGTGTATTGAGTACTGCTGCCACATCTGGTCGGGTGCCCCTGCTATTCTCCTCGGGTTCTTGACAAAATACAGCGAAGAATCTGTTATGTGATTGATACCGACTTGGCTAACCGCCTGCAGTCACTCTCTCACCGGCGTGACGTGGCTTCCCTGTGCCTCTTCTATAAATACTTTCATGGCTTCTTCTCTGATGAACTTAAATGCCCCCTAGATGTGAATTTGCACCTGATACTAGATTGGCAACTAGGTCCCACCCTTTTACAGTGAAACCGATGAAATGTAACCGCAGTTTCTACTCCAACAGCTTCTTTCCTCGCACTTCCCGCCTGTGGAATTCCCTTCCGCATGCTTGCTTCCCCGACGGCTACAAAACTGTTTGAACATTATTTTTTATTTTTATCGATATTTAAAAATAATAATAATAATAATGTTCAAACAATTCATTTCAAATTGTCGGTTGCTTATAACCAAGTTTCGTTAAAATTCGTTGATTTCTGTAACATGTTTACATTTGTTGACATTACAATACATTTCAGAGCAGATATAGTTGTTTACGACAGATTGAAAATTGTGTTATATAGGCTTGATAAACACCTGCTCTAGACTGGAGGCTATTCGTGGTCGAGAGGTCTAAGACGTTACCAGATCAAATGGTATATAGATAGGGGTCGCAGGTTCGAATCCTACCGAATGGTACACATTTTCGTAATAAAAATTTATCGTAAATAATCAGGCCGGTAGATAGAAATATATAATACTGTTTCATTAAAAACAGAATATCTACTTAAATACGAGTATCGATAAAAAATAATGTTCAAAAAATTCATTTCAAATTGTCGGTTGCTTATAAGCAAGTTTCGTTAAAATTCGTTGATTTCCGTAATATATATGTTTAGACATTTTTAATGGATACTCGTATTTGAATGGATAGTATATTTTTTTCTATAATAAAAGGGTGCATTTATATATATCCATGAATATTCAATAAATATTGTGAGGAAAATATGTATCTTCTGGCAGCATTCGATCCTGCGGTTCCCATATACCAAGGAAAAGTCATCAACGTGTCACTTGACCACAGAAAGTTACCATATTTTAACAAAGTCGAATTAACCCGTAAATACAAAAAGTTCCCGATTTCTCAAAACATTCATATCTGCTCCGGTTTGTATCCTAATGTAAACAAACATAAACAATGACAATAATACAAAATCTTATTGGGAAGTTACGAAATTGTATTAACCGACATATTTATTTAAACTTATCTGTCTGAATATTATTTTTAATTTGAGTTGAAAGTCTGTTTTTTCTGTAATTAAACAGCACGTTTATATGTATCCACCGGCCTAAATATTCGAGAAATCTTATTAGGAACGTACCTATCTTCCAGCAGGATTCGAACCTGTTGTGAGAAATCGAAGCTTATACTTATGTATATGTGGCTTAATTCGATTTTGTTAAATCATGAAATATCTTTTGGTCGAGTGGTAAGACACGTGAAATGTATTGAAGGCTTTTCCTAGTTGTATGGGAGTCGCAGATTCGAAAATATTATGTTCAAACATATAAATCTAAATAAATATATCGGTTAATACCATTTCGTAATTTTCTGTAAAATTTTGTTGAGATATATATATATATATATATATATATATCGACTAGCAGTATAGCCCGGCGTTGTTCGGGTGTAATGAAAGCTTTAAAACTAATCCATGGTCCTGGAGCTCAGACTCTTTGGACGTTGGCAGGAAAAACTAAAAAGTAATAGTTGTTTCCAGTTAAAGCAAAACCGTAGACTGAAAGAAAAATGAATGGTGTAAGTCAAATTTTGATCTGCCTGGTATGGATATCAAATAAGTTTTTTTCGTCGTAAACTGAATTTTAAAGGCTAAATAAGTCCTCTGAGTAAATGGTATCATGGCTGAGAAACTAAGAACTACAATTATACCTACTTAAAGCCAAACCCTAAGCAAAAACTAAAATAAAAGGGCTGAAAAAAATTGAGACATACAGGCAGATAAACAGACACACACACACACACAAGCATCTTGCCTTATATATATATATATATATATATATATATATATATATAATCTATTTTATGAACTATTGTAAGAACTGCAACCTTGAAACCTCGGAATATCGTTTCTTCTGTCTTTGTCTATGAGTGTATCAAATTTGATTAAAATCAGACCACTCCTTCTATAAACCGATTTTTTCGATTTTCGATATTTATCAGAGGTACCTCGACACAAAACCTAGCTAAGAACACTCGCAGACGCTTATAGTACAACTGTGTAAATTTTCAAGAAAATCAGTTCACCGTTTCGGGGTCTATAGATAACGGACACACACACATACACGCACACAAAGTTCCATTTATAAATAAGTTTAGATTAGCAGTTTCATGTGGAACAGTCTGATATTGCGTTTCCTTTATCAGTTTAATCTGCTGATTACGTATTTCGAGACGAGCTTTCTGAATTTAGACATCTCATCTGCCAAATTTCCACACCTCGCCAATTGAAATGCAGATAGCTGAATGAAAAAAAAAAAGAAAAATTCTAGTGAATGAGAGAGAATTACATATTAAAAAAAAGCATTAATAAAATGTGTAAAACATAGAAGACGCCTGGGAAGGAAAAAATAAAATAACCTCCCCTTTGGTGTTACCGTTGTTTCTGGTTCTTCTGGGAGTTAACAAGAACTGGTACGAGCAGAAGCAGGCTAATCTCTGCATCGTGCCAAAGAAAGGAATGTTGATTCACATTACAAAGTCAGTAACGGTAACGTGTGGGGACATACAACTGACGTCGATAGAAGATGTAATGAACATATCTTATAGAAAGATTCGCATTAGCACTTTGGATTTAGGTTATCTTTCTAGAGAATAATTATGCCAAACAGTTCTTTTTTATTTTTTTCTTCGCTTTCATATCTTTTTATAGAGTTCCTCTTCTCTAAACATCCTTCATTTTATTCATTCTTTTTTTGCTTCGCCTGTTTTTCTTTTTTTCTTTTTCGTGTATTCTTACTTACTATTTCTTTTCTCTGTATGCTTACGCCACATCTCGAGGAAACAATCACCGGAGTTAAGCAACATCGATCCTGGTCAGCACTTAGACAGCTGACCGCTTGAGAATACCGGGTGCCCTCAGCTGCGATGAACGATTAGTGCAATGGATAATGGCGCGGAATTGTTAATCTGTGAACCATGTTCCAATTCTAGTCGGGTTTGTTATATTTACTTACTCCCAAATAGACTTGAACGTATGAATCCACATGTTATCCCTCCCATCTATGGGTTAATTAGTAAGACTATCACTAAAACCATTATTACCCCCAAAACTACTTTCTTACATTTTAATAATATTGTTTAAATTTAAATAATCTGGAACAAGTTGATAAACTGTAAAAAACAAATCAACCAATATATTTGTAAAGTAAACCATTGATATGTCTGTTTTGTTTGAATATATACTTTCTTTTTAATATCTGTTTTTATTTCTGGTATGAAGTATTGTAATTATTTATATGTTGGGACTGAGGTCCGTATTTTATGACAATATTCACAATTATTCGGCCGTTTTATTCTTCGGCGTTCTACATGTTATATTTGTTGAAATTTCAACGGAACTATTTACAGTATTTGTTAGGTGGGCTAAATAAAGTGTTTGTTTCGAAATTTTAACATATATCACTTGAAGAAGGCTGCAGCGGACAACGGCCGATACATAGTGAATATAACAATAGTGATGAAGACAACATTCCAATCAATGGAAATTGTATTAATCTATTTTCTTTTTTTTTACTTTTTGTTTTCAGATGTTAAACTTCACTTTTAAATTTTTCTCGTTTTATTATATTTTTATTCTTTTTTGTAATATTTTTATCATACATTTTATTTTTCGAATATATTTGTGTTTTAATATATTTCATATCTTTTTACTTAATTTTTCTGTTCTTTTTCCTCTATTTTTCTTTTTCTTTTTCCACATATTCCTTTGTTTATATTCGCTCTTATGTCCTTTTTCCTTTTTTTTATTCTGTATATTTCCCATGTTTCTTTGATTTAAGGAATCAATGCATATGCTAGGCTACAAAAATCTACTAAGCCGACAAAGCATAGAGATGAATACAATTTGGTAACCAGTAATACGGTGTGCCAAAGAAAATCATTAGCGTCAAAACTGCAATATGAGCTCTGGTCAAAAAAAAAAAATACTATAGAAAATCATTAACAACAAAAAATACTGGAGAAAACCATTAACAAAACAAACGCAATATCAACTCTGGTAAAAAAAGTGGTTAGAGAACATTAGGTTTAATAAGTCCCAGAAATTGATTTGTTCTTGTTCTTAAGGACACATGGCCCATTGGTTGGTTAGATCCAGTGACTTGACCCAAAGAGTTGTGAGTTCAATAATAGGCTACAGCAGTGATTAACAAACATCTTAGAGGATTAGAGGAAGATAACTCATGACTACCAAAGAGCCTTCTCGCCAAGGAATGAGAATGATATACCCCAGTGATCGTAATAAAGGGTTCGATTCGAAATTCCTAGCACCTGAAGAAGGCTTGAGCGTACAACGGCCGGAATCTTGTACAAATGGCAACAAAGATGAGGACAATAGTCTGAATAATGTAAATAGTGTTCTAAATTATTCTTTATTCTTTCATTCATCTTCGTTTTTTTTTATTATTTTCTTTTGTTTCTCTCGTTTTTTATTCTTCTTTACTGTCTTCTCTGAGTATTCTTATTTTTCTTTTAGTTAATTTCCCTCTTTCTTATTTTCTCTGTTTTCCTACGATTTCTTTTATTTCATTCTTTTATTTTCATTCTTTCATTCTTTCATTCATTTCATTTCAATTCTTTTATTTCATTCTTTCATTCTTTTATTTCATTCTTTTATTTCATTCTTTCAATCTTTTATTTCATTCTTTCATTCTTTTATTTCATTCTTTCAATTTCATTTCATTCTTTCATTCTTTTATTTCATTCTTTCATTTCATTCTTTCATTCTTTCATTTCATTCTTTCATTTCATTTCATTCTTTCATTTCTTTTATTTCATTCTTTCATTTCATTTCTTTCATTCTTTCATTTCATTCTTTCATTCTTTTATTTCATTCTTTCATTCTTCTATTTCATTATTTTTATTACTCTTTATATACCGCTTCATTTTCTTCGTTTTTCATCCTGTCTCAGTTTTCTATCATATTTAGTTATTTCTCTTCGTCGACATTTTTCTTCATTTTCTCTTTTCTTATTCATCTTTATACCTTCCTTCATTTCCTTCTAATTTTTATTCTCCTTCTTATCTTTTCTTTCATTTTCTTTTTTTATTGTTTAGTTTTCCTTCCTTCTTCGCATTTTTTATTATTTGCTTTTCCTTAATTTTTTTTTCTTTATCTTTTTCGTCATTTTTTACAATTTCGTTATTTTTTCTCATTCTATATGTTTTCTTTTTGTTTGATATTTTACTTTTTATTCTTTTTATCCTCTCTGTTGCGAGTAACACTAAGTGCGAAAATAAAGTATTTATTTTTAAGTTAAGCAGCAAAGGCAAAACCATACACAATGTTTTTTTTTGTTGTTTTGTTGTTTTGTTTTTCCTAATGTATACATTGTGATTTTTTACTGGAGTCGAAAAACTTCCTCTACTGAAAAACAAAGTTATTTCTAACTATACACAAGACAAAAGCACGGATGACATGAAAGGAAGAATTTTTATTTTATTTCAAATAAAAGAATCTCATTACATTATTTGGAAATCATGACTCCGGGTTTTTTTTGGGTTTTTTCACGCTGATTAGCGTTCGAACCCTCATTTTTAAAATGGATTGATACACTATGCAACTATCTAGCCCATCGAGAGTACGATTTAATCGCCAATAGCTCATATTTTACCATCCATTTCCACAAGCTAGTTAAGTATCTTGCTCACCGTTTCATTCTACTACTATTGCCTTTAGTATACCCTGTTCGTGTCAGATTTTCCAAGTCCTCTTTCCCCATTATATTCTCTCAAAATCTCAACTGTCTTGATCCTAAGTAAAAGATTCCTTTGTTAAAATTAAAAAAACGATCACCTCCATTCCTCATATGTTCCATGCATAGTATTCTCAGCACACTTCTGTAGAACCATGTCACTCTTTGTAACAAGTCTTGTCCTCGTCTGCGAGGAAGTTGTCTAATGTTCACAGCCTTATAAGAGGATTTAGTGCACTTAGACGTGATGTAATGATACAGTCAATCAGTTCATTGCCATACGTAACACACAAGTAATCATGTCTCTTACGAGAGATGACTGACTAGGCAGAATATTTTTCCGCAGTATGTTGCCGTTACTTTCTGGGGTAGACCGGTTCCCAACCAAGGCTATATAACTCAATCTGTCCTGTTATTCAACCCATAGCTAGAAGGAGAAGAGGAGAATCGTTACCTCTTCTAAGGTTATGCGTAAGTGAATGAAACTCGCCTTCATCTGTGATAAAATTGTCCAGTATTCACAGCGTTATGGGAAGATTTGGTTCATTTGGACGTGGCGTAATTGTCAGTAAGATCAATTTCAAAAGAGGAATGAGTTCGACGCTTACTGGGCACTCCCTCCTTTCGGCTTCTAAGCAAATGATTTATATGGCATATTCATATCATTGATTTATATGACATGCTCATATGATGTATATGACATTTATATTCATATTCATGATTTATATAATATATATTCATATTATTATGATTTCTATGACATATTCATATTATTGGACACTATTATGTGTATTTCGACATTAATTAAACCGGAAAAATGTTAATAAGGTGTAAAAAATACTGTGGCTGGAAATGCAACTGTAGCTTTCCTAAGTTTAAATGAATGTAACCCAACTCTGAAAATTAGCCCTCAGCTCTCTAATTTCTCGACAACTATCTATTACCCCATTGGAACAAAAAAAAAGATGAAATAGATGATGAAATAAAAAGGGATCAAAAACCTCAAACAAAAATACAAAAATTCAAAATGTTAACTAATCTGAAAAAAAAAAACAAATGGAGAAAAATATATGATTGAAGACCAGACAATGATGACGACATTTTTTTTTTCGGAATTACAGAAGGAAACCAGGACGAATAGCATTTTTCCTATCTGCTCTAGATGAAAACCTGCTGACAGGATCCTATGATGTTGATTCCTTCTTTTCTCTTTTAGTATTGGGATTCCTGTTTATTCTGATGTTTATTTTTTCAATTTTTTTCTACTTTTGCCAAATAAAGCTCATTGTATGTTAGTGGCATCATCGCCTTTCTTGAACAGAAATGATTTAAAAATCAATAAAGTATTTTTTTTATATATATTTTCTGATTGTTAAAAATATCGCCCAGATTTCTTCTTCTGAATGGAAGACAACCAAAAAAAAATTCGTGTGTGTATATGTGTGTTTGTGAATGTATGTGTATGTGTTTGTGAATTTGTTTGTTTCTGGGTGTTATATTAGTGTGTATGTCTATGTTTGTGTATGTCTGTCTGTGAATATGTGTGTTTATATGTGTGTTTGTGTGTGTATAGATGTGTATGTATGTGTATTTATGCGTTGATGTGCTTATATTAGTGCATGTATATGCGTGTGCCTATTGGTATGTTTGTGTGCATACGTGTATCTATCTACGTGTGTGTGTGTGTGTGTGTGTGTGTGTGTGCGTGGGTGTGGATGTGGATGTGTGTGCTCGCTTTTTTATTTGTATTGTATCGTATTATAAGAAAAACGCTATATGACAGTCGAAAACGTGAAATTTCAACGCACGATCCTTTGGTATTTTTTCTATTCTGAATATGAAAAGTAAACTGTCTTTTTTTACTCGTTTTATTTTTTATGTGTGTGTATTCAAGAAAATGTCAAGGAAAACGACTCCATGGGGCATGTATACAATGAAGTTGAAACATGCAGGAACAGAAAAAAAAATTCTTTTCAATTTTCCTTAACCATCCTTCTCGATAAAATTATATTCATAATGTTCTATGATAACAAATTCATTTGCGCATAGCTGATAAATATATGAGAGAATAGGAGAGAATAGGAGAGAATAGGAGAATTTGCTTAATAACGCTGATTTTACAAGTGTATAATTTCGAAAGTTCATTTTCATATCTCGAAAAATTTTCCCATTATTTATTTCAAAAATTGTAACAAATGACCTTACCGCTTGCTAATTATTTTACGTGTTCTGTCCCTTTTTTAACGTAGGCAATGATAGCCCTCCACATCTTCATGTTCTTTGTAGCTCTTAATAAGTTTTATCTTGTTGTTATTTCTCCTAAATCCTGCTCTGCTATCCAATTACATGAAGTTTTCCCTTATCATTTTATCCCTTTATCTGACATGTGCGCTGTGGTGCAGTAGATATCGACTCGGAACGAGAAATCAGGAAGCCGAGTTCGAATTCCAGTTGAATTCCTTGCATTTATTTACTCACAAATACCCTTAGGAAAGGTATTAATCCGTCTCTCCCCTCCAGTTATGAGGTAAAGAACAGGATAGATTAGGTTCTATAGCCTTTCTACCGCAGAAAGTAATGGCAACCTACAGCGGGATAATTTTCTGCCCAATCAGTCATGTCACTTTCGAGACATGATCGCCCCAAGCATGTATCACGTATGGCACAAATGGCTGACTGAATACCAGATTCTCTACTCCCTCCTTCCTTATTACATGTCCTAGAAACATTAACTGCGTTTTCCTGATGTTAAGTATAAGTCTATTTTTTGTTTCCTTTCTCTCCAAAACCTTGTCGTTGCTCCCAACAGCTTCTTTCCTCGCACTTCCCGCCTGTGGAATTCCCTACCGCATGTTTGCTTCCCTGATGGCTACAACCTCCAGGAGTTTAAATGTAAGGTTAATAGACACCTCCTAACACACTAACTCACACCCACTCTCACCAACTCTCTCCCTATGTACATCCTAAGTCGTCTATCACCCTCCTTCTGACATTTCATATACCCAATCCCTCTATATAACCCTCTGCGCTATAGTGGCAGTGGAATGTCTTGCTTGGGGTGACACGATTAAAAAAAAATACACCCTATCCTCTGCATCCGTCTATAGAACCACATTTCTCTTGCTTCGAGTCTTTTCATTATCTTTGAGATTGTCTAAAATTTGCTGCCTACAGGCGAACAGATATCATGTAACAGTTCAATGCGCTCTTCTTTCTTTCCACCCAATATTTTCCTGTCTCTTAATATTCTGCTTAGATTTTGGAAGGCGTTTTAACAATCTCAATGCGCTTTCGGATTGTAGTGCCACATTTTACTTCCTTTGTTAGAACTCATCACTTGTTTAAGATTCTATAAAGATATAATTAAAATTATTATTATTATTATGTCATTTTTCATCATATTTCTGGTTCTGCTATGGTCGCACTACCAACCAAGTCTGCGGGAAGACCTTAGCAGGACGTGGCGTGTGGTTATGGCTCCATTTCATGTTTTTTCTATCTTCCCCATCATCCCTAGCGTTACATAGACAAAGTTCTCCTTAGTGTGTGGGCTGTACTTAATAAGACAATTTTTTGTATATCTCTTAAGCTGGGGTTTCCATGGATTTTTCAATGTGTTGTTTTGTTCCTTTTTTTATCATTCCAAGTGCACCTACTATCACTGGCACAACTCTTGTTTTCAATTTCCACATTTTTTCTATTTCAATTTCCAGGTCTTTATATTTTGACAGTTTTTCAAATTTCTTGGTTGCTATGTTACAATCCGCTGGACACGCCATATCAATTAATAGACAAGTTTTTTTTCTTTCTGATTTTTAACAATAATTGTCCGGCCTATATACTTCGATTTTTTTGTCTGTGTAGATGGTGTAATCCCATAGAATGGTGACATCTTCTATTTCTGTAACCGGTGCTAAGTATTTGTTTACATATTTTCTATAGTGTTTGCACATTGTCCAATGTAAATATTGCCCCACTCTATCGTGAGGATTTTTATCTATATTTGGGGCAAGCCATATCAATTAATAGACAAGTTTTTTTTCTTTCTGGTTTTTAACAATAATGTCCAGGCCTATTTGCTTCAGTTTTTCTGTCTGTGTAGATGGTGCAATTCCATAAAATGGTGATATTATTATTATTATTATTATTATTATATTAAAATAAAACAGCCTGTTTATTTTAAACTTGAAAAATGCACACCTATTATTTGGAATTTGGTGAACTTTATTTTGTCGTGAAGTTCTCCATGACTAATTTGGTAACACCATGATTCTGTTATAGGAGCAATTTCTCTGAAGCAGTATGGGAAGGCAGTTTTAATAACTTTTAGGAGGCCATTTTTACTTTAATATGCCTCTTTTAATCTGGACTGGACGATATTAATTTCACTGTTTAAGAAAGTAAAAAGCAGACGCTTACTCAAACACTTGAACCCAGTAAATACTAAGTTTGTAGTACTAAGAAATAATGTCGGATTAAAAAAATGTCGTCAAAACATTTATTAAAAAAGGTAAAAGAAAGCTACATATAGTGGTGGGAAATAATTGACCAAATGAAAAGTGTCCCACATTACACGTTTCGTCTTTCGAGATGACTTCTTCAGGCTGTTTATTTTTTAGTTATCGATGGAATCATTTATATGTAGGAGAAGGGAACTGAATTAAACAATGCTTACAGTTCTACCTTTAAAAAAAGCACTCGAGATACAGAAACGCTTAATTTTAATTTTTTGAATCCGACGATTTTGCAAGGAAAATTGAATGGACATCATTGACTTTCCACATATTTTGTTTTTGCTTTTATCGCAATTCTTTATAAAATTCTCGCATTTTAATACCGATATGATTTTACATTGATTTTCACCCTGTACACGGCCATGAAATTCCTCACGATGGAAAGTTTGAGAGTAAGAGGAACAGTTTAAGCAGATGTGTGTGGAATACACCGGTGAATCCTAGACTTGAACAGGTTAATATTGTAGTAATCGGAAAAAAAACACCTTGAAATCGGTTACACGAAACAGCAGTTCGAGAGAAGCTGCTCGAGTGGAACTGACATCTCACACATGGAATACAAAGGGATTCGAGTGTGGTTCGCCTTAAGTGCGTGACATGGAGAGTCTTGAAAGTTAGGGCTGATGGAACTAAGAAATTGAGTTGAGCACTTTCCATGAAAATATCGTTAGAGCAGTGCGTGGCTTGTGAAGTTCAAGTTTGTCAGAAAGCATTGTCGATGTGAAATAATTTGTCACCTACAAATACACAGAGATGATGGCACGTGAAGACTCGGTTGTTCCTGCCCCTATACGACAGCAGGGCTCTATTTTCGGCCTGATATGTCTCTTGTAAAAAAATTCACAGGCGGGGTCAAGTACTTACTGAAGTGGTACAGAGAACCAACCATTTTCGGATCATCAGAGATTTGTTGTATTTACAAGCTCTGCTACAAGCACTGTCAGTCCAGAGTCGATATCCTCTCGGAACGACAAATCAGTGAGCCGAGTTCGAATCCCAGTTGAATCCCCTGCATTTACTTACGCATAAATACTCTTGGGAAAGGTATTAATCTGTCTCTTTCCCCAAGTTATGGGTTAAATAATAGGACAGATTTGCTTCTATAGCCTTGACTGGCAACCAATCTACAGCAGAAATCAATGGCAACCTACTGTGAGGTGAACTTCTGTCCAGTCAGTCATGTCTCTTTCGAGACATGATCGCCCAAAGCGTGTATCCCGTATGGCACTTAACAGACTGACTAGAGACTAGAGCTGTCTTTAATGCCCAATGGTGGCCCAAGGTACGGGGCTGTCCTGAGAAAACATTCATCGTGACTGGTGATAGTTCAAAGTCTGATAAATGATTGTGGAATGTATTTTTATACTAAAAAAAAGAAGATATGTTAATTGATTAGGGACAAAAATCTATTGTAGAAGACTCTGAAATTAGTACACTTTCAATGCGTGTCACCTCAATAATATGTTTTCTTTCACGAAAGAGATCTGAAGTTGTCATTTAAGTTACTCACTATTTGTATATATATATATATATTGACATAAATAATATATCCTTCAAATCCTTCTAAAAGCGTATCACATTTCAAAAGTGACTATAGATGTGTGTGTGTGTGTGTGTGTGTGTGTGTGTGTGTGTGTGTGTGTGTGTGTGTGTGTGTGTGTGTGTGTGTGTGAGTGCGTGTGTGTGTATGTGTGTGTACATAGACGAGGAAAATGAGAAAGACAGAGACAAAGAGAAGACGGGGTAAATGAAAATTACTTATCCTTGTACACGTTCTATTTTAATACTTAATTACAGTTTTATTTTCATCAATATTTCGGATTTATTTCAGTGTTTCTTCTTAATTAATCTCAGCAAACCTCAAACTGTGACAATTAATTCTAATTTTTTTATCGCTCCTTCCCTTATCTTGGATTATTATATTAGACTAGTTTTAAGCCGTAAAAATGTCACGGTTTTCTTATTTGTAATTTCTGTTAAATCTTAATTTTTCAATTAATGACTGAATAAGCTCATCGTGAGTTCTGCAGCATAACATATGCGTAGAGGTTTTCCTTTTGTATCGTTTAATATTTGATATTAACAACTGTAACAAAATATTACAATAAAAATAATGGAGGCTAAAACTATGAATGCTGGTCGTTCATTTAAAATGTGGAGAGGTACAAAATAAAAAGATTTGAAACTACAACTTTTTTCTATTTCATAGAAAAAGACGTTGAAATCTTCTATCTTATTGTCTATATTTCATTCCCTCTGTCCTCTCTAAACTCTATGACTACTGCCTCTCTGCTTTCTGTTTTCCTGCATGCTGGAAGTCCTCTACTGTCGTTCCTGTATTTAAGAACTCTGATGAACCCTCGGACCCATCCAACTATCGTCCTATCAGCCTTCTACTTATTTTCGGGAAGGCCATTATTAATGCTGAAATAGTTCAGCATCTTACTGCCCATAAACTCTTCTCCGACAGGCATTATGGCTTCCGCTTTGCCATGCTGACAACCATTATGGTGTACATGTTTCAGGCCCGAGGAGTCTGGCGAAGCTGGTGCTGTTGCTCTGGACATGTCCAAGGCTTTTGACAGGGTTTGGCACGCTGGCCTTCTATGCAAGCTATGGGGTTACGGTATTACCGGACGATTGCATGATCTGATCTAATCTTTCCTACATAACCGCAAATGAAGATTGTCCTGAATGGGCTTGCCTCCACACCCTGCTGTACAAGTGCTGGTGTCCCTCCTATCCTAGGCCCGACGCTCTTCCTTATTATCATAAATGACCTCCTAGACGAGATCATGAGCCAGCTAGGCATCTACGCAGATGACACCACAATTAACTCCCGCATCAGTAAGTATCCAGGCGTGTCGGACAAACATAATCTTGTCGCCTATCTTGAGAGGGATCTACACTCTGTGGTGAACTGGGGTAAAAAGTGGCTTGTAAATTTCAATGCGTCTAAGACCAAGCTGCTGCCTGTCAATCATAACAGGCAACCTCTCCTGCCTCCCATAAGCATGGACCAAGCGAGTCTCCCCGAAAGCAATACTCTGCGCCTCCTCGGTCTTACCCTCTCCTCTGATCTCAAGTGGAACCACTATATTGAGTCAATAGCGAAATCCACTGCTGAGAAGGTTGGGTCACTGTGTCGGGCCAGGATGTTTTTCCCACCTGAATCCATCCTGCATATATACAAATCAACCATTCGTCAATGCATGGAGGTTGTACATCTCCCCCGTTGTACATCTCCGTGTTCTTGACAGGCTCTAAAGGAGAATCGGTAATGTGAGACTTGGCGGCTCGACTACAGCCACTTTTCCCACCGTCGTGATGTGGCTTCCCGTTGTCTGTTCTATAAATACTTCCATAGCTTCTGTTCCAACGTGCTTGAGTCACTGGTGCCTCCGCAACAGGTGTTTACTCGTGCAACCAGACTGTCAACTGGGTCTCACCCATTCACAGTTAGATCATCCAAATGCAGACGACAATTCTATTCCCGCAGCTTCTTTTCCGCACTTCCCGCCTGTGGAACGCGCTTCCTTATTCTTGCTTTCCTGACGGTTACAACCTCTCAGGAATTTAAATGCAAGGTCAATTCTCATCTTTTAACTACTTGACCCTACTTCTTTTCCACACTGTCCTGTAGATCCATTTCCTTTCTCTCACCTTGGCAACTGTCGTCACACCTGTTTATTCCCGTCCTTCTCTTGCTCCTTTCTAACTGATTCGTCCTTATCCTCATTCTCCTCTAATTCCTTTTACTCTTATGTAGCCCCTGCACATCAGTGGCGTTTCCGCCTTGCTCGGGGCGATATGATTAAAAAAAACCAACAAGCGTATTTGATATGATTTTCATTGTCTGACACGATCAGAACGGAATGGTCCATTATTTAAATAGGTATTAGCAGATGACATTAAACACTTCTATGTTTTGGAAATTAACGAAGGTTAACGAAATTGGTTATAAACAACCGACAATTTGAAATTATTTGTTTGAACATTATTTTTGATCAATACTCGTGTTTAAGTATATATACTGTTTATAATCAAACAGTGTAATATATTTATTTCTACCGGTCTGATTATTTACGATAAATAATTTTCGTAACAAAAATTTATCGTAAATAATCAGGCCGGTAGAAATAAATATATTATACTGTTTGATTATAAACAGTATATCTACTTAAATACGAGTATCGATCAAAAATAATGTTCAAACACATCATTTATATGTTTGGTTCTTTTTTTTCTTCACTCGAAGCTAGTTACGTCTCTGATCTGGTTTTTATCTTTCCATGCGATCAAAACGAAATAGATCATTATTTATTAATTATAGTTGATTCTGGCATTTAACGTTCGATTTATTTTTTGAAAATGCATCTATAAAATTCACTATATATTCTCCAATCATTTATAGAGAAATCATTGTTGAAGTTCTACAAATAAACATGTGTTTTACAAATTGTCAGTTAAGCTCTGCAGGAACATTGAATTCTTTGTCTGAACAAAGGCTAAGGAATCATTGTTGCTTCTAAAGTTTTGAATGAAACATTAAAATATTAGGTTGATGCTAAATATCACAGTGCCAACTCAACGCAGTTAAGCAACATCGTACATGGTTAGTACCTAGGTCGATGATCGCTGGAGAATATTATGTACAGTAAAATTGGATGTGCAGCTGGTGTAATAGATAACGGCTGGAAATTGAAAAACAGAGAGCCGAGTTCCTATTTTTCATTGGGGCTGGTTATATTCACTTACGCGCAAATAGCCTTGGGAAAGATATGAATCCATATATTCTCCCGCTACCAGATATTGATAGATTACTACAACTTGTAACCATAAATTATTATTATCTATAAAACATGTTTTCCGGATTTAAATAAGCATCAAACGGTTGATAAACCGTAAAAATCAAATCAATCAATTACAGCACCATCAACTGTATGATTTCTGAAAAAATTTAGAAGTCACTCTCAAGTTTGCACAGCTTATTATTGCTTTTGAAATCAGTCAGATGTTGTATCTAAGACAAGAAAATGGCTTTTTATACTGTTTCTCCAAATTGAATGCCGAAGAGCCACTCGTCTAATGTTACTAAATGAGATTGTTTTTATGGCATAAATGGTAGAGATAAGAAGTGCATATTATGAGTATATGTAGAAATAATAACGGTTGACTTTAGAACTGACTAGGTTAATATTGTAGTTGATATGTCCTGGAAAGGGATATACACTGCTCCAAAAAATTAGAGGAACACTTCGAAAACACATCAGATCTAAACAGGGGAAAAATGATCTTGAATATCTTTTTCCTGATAATAAGTAGGTGACGTATTAGTAACAAAATGATGCCACATAATTTGATAAAAATGAAAATGATCACCCTATAGAGGGGAAGAAATTAAAGACACCCCAAAAAATAAAAGTGAAAAAATGATGCAGCAGACTGGTCTATTTTGCCAAAATGTCATTTAGAAACTCAAAATTATTCTCAGTACTTTGTGTGGCCCCCACTTGCTTGAATGTATGCCTGACAACGTCGGGGCATGCTCCTAATGAGACGGCGGGTGGTGTCCTGGGGGATCTCCTTCCAGGTCTGAACCCAGGGCATCTGAGGAGCAATCTGGCAGTACCGGATGGACCTAAACATAATATCCCAGAGGTGTTCTATTGGGTTTAGGTCAGGTGAACGTGGGGCCAGTCATTGGTATCAAATCCTTCATCCTCCAGGAACTGCCTGCATAATTTAGCCACATGAGGTCGGGCATTGTCGTGGACCAGGAGGAACCCAGTTCCCACAAGTTCTGACAATTGGTTCAAGGATTTTATCCCGATACCTAATAGCAGTCAGTGTGCCATTATCTTACCTTTAGAGGTCTGTGCATCCATCCAGGGATATGCTTCCTCAGACCCTCACTGACACACCACCAAACCGGTCATGCTGAATGATGTTGCAGCCAGCATAATGTTTTATACGGCATCTCCAGACACTTTCACGTCTGTTGCGTGTATTCAGAATGAACCTGCTCTCATTGATGGATAGCACAGGGCGCCAGTGGCGTAGTTACCAATTCTGGTGATTTATGGCAAATGCTAAGTGACCTGCTAGAGTTCATTTTGTAGGGATCTAGCAGGGCTAATCGTGTTCCTCCTTGCACAAAGGCGCAGAAACCGATCCTGCTGCGGGTTTAAGGACCTTTTACAAGCGCTGGTCAGCTTTCCTGGAATAACTACCTGTCTTCTAGAATCTCCTCCATGCTCTTGCGACTGTGCTGGGAGACACAGCAAACCTTCTTGCAACGGCACATATTGATGTGGCATCCTGGAGGAGTTGCATTAGTTGTGCAACCTCTGTAGCACCATGCTGTCAACATAGATGTTGATCCAAGACAAATGAAAAACTACAGCAGTAGAAGTCAGCCAGTAAAAAATTAGCCAAAAGAGATGATAAGGTAAAATAAGTGTTAGTGGCCTCAACCATTCCTGTTTTGGGGGTGTCTCATTGTTGCCCCTCTGAAGCAACTGTTGTTGATTTCATTAACAACAAAGCATCTAAAACTGATAAACAACCGCCTCTACTACTTAACCGACCAGATCAATATTTCAAAAGTTTAACTGATAGGTTACTATACTCTGATTAAAACGTGTTCTTTTAATTTTTTTGAGCTGTGTATATATATCATTCGAGATATTTAAGTGGTTACGGCAAATGTAACCGGATATGACAATCTAGTACGTTAACGCAATGACGGTACTCGTCGTTTGCAGTATCCTGAGACGTAGGCGTAGTCAGTAGACGTAGACCTCTAGTTGTAGATCTCTAGTGGAAAACCAATAGACCTCTAGTGGTAGATTTCTGGATCTCTGGACGTCCTCACCTTAGTCTATATTTATGTCTGACACCAGCCAATCACATTCCAAGGTGTATACATATTCACTACCTAATCAATATTCCAGTATTAATCAGAGAATCAATATCTTGGGAGTTTATTTCGCAAAGTAAGCGTTCTGGAGTAGATGATGTTTCTCTGGAGCTCCATTCTTACCAATGAAGTAAGGGATGAAGATGAGTTGAACCTGTCTACACATCATCGTGGATCCTAACTGTCTGAGGTATCGAGAACATTGTTTGAAAATAACTGTTCGAAAATAAATATTCGAAAACAATTAATCGAAAAACATTTATTCGAATTGTTAATTGTTTGAATGAAAATTAATTTAAGGTTGTCTAAGAATTTCCATGGAAATGAAACTTGTTGGAAAAAAGTCCTATACCATCTATCAAGGGTGTTTTTAGTTCTAGGAAACTCAGCAGTGACTTTCCTAAAGCAAGACCACATACGTATTTCAGACATAAGTATTTCAAATAATAATACTTTACTATAATTTACTTTTTGATTAGTTTTCATTCAACCAATTTTCAATTCGAATAATTGTCTCGAATAATTTTTTTGGAATAATTGTTTTCGAACAATGTTTACATAATTAAATCTGAAATTGTGGAACTAAGGAATCTACATATCTCGTCTGGACATTTTCTATTGAAATCGCGATAGAGTAGCAATAGGCTAAGGATGTTTCAGCATAAACTTGGAGAAAATAAACTCGACTAACCCTTGGAAGTTTGTCTTTCATTTCTTGTTTGACAAAGAAATCCTATTTTTAACATGAGTTTCTAAATACATAAAGAATACATTTGTTTGGAGAAATCGAAAAGAAAACTTTGCCTATTCCCAAAATGGCTGTCAATATAACAATGTAATCAAAATGTAGAAGAGAAAAAAGATTATTGTATTTTTCTAAAGCAAGTTCCTCCCAAGCAAGCCACTAAGACACAAAGGGTTACAAGGTGTAGAAGAATAAGAAACAGAAACATTACCAAGTTACAAGAAGGGTAATCAAGTGCATAGGAAGAGCGATTGACGTTGCATTTAATCTTTTGAAAATCAAACTTGAGTGGAAAGCATGTAGCTGGAAGCGTGTTCAATAAACCGTTAGTTGCTTTACTAAGCGCCGCTTAGATGTGGCACAAAACCGAAAGTATGGAGCATCCAGTGAGGATCGAACTCACTACTCAGTTGTAACTCAACAGGTGTTTACCCGGGCAACCAGACTGGCAACTTGGGTCCCACACATTCACAGTCAGGTTAGCCAAATGCAGACGACCAATTCTACTCCTGCAGCTTCCTCTCTCGCACATCCCGCCTGTGGAACTCGCTCCCGTATTCTTGCTTTCCTGACGGCTTACAACCTCCAGAAATTTAAATGCAAGGTTAATACTCATCTACTAACCACTGGCCTCTAGCTCTCTCCCCTCCCCTGTATAACCTTCCCTTTCTCCCCACCTATGTATCTGTCATCGCACCTGCTTTCTCAGCTTTCTATTGTTCCTTTCTAACTAGCTTGTACTCCTCACTCTTTTCTAATTAATCTTTTTACATTTATGAAACCCCCTGCACATCAGTGGCGTTTTCGCCTTGCTCGGGGTGAAATGATTAAAAAAAAAAACTAGTTATAGTGAGACAAGTTTGCTAAAGATCACACAACGAGGAGGTGCCCCCCCCAAAATAAACTGTTAGCATGAAAGTTACAGTTAACATCTAGCCAACTCAACTATAAATTGATGAGATCTTGATGCCAAATTCTGCTTGTTTTTTTAGTTAACACATACCTTGCGCTTTGCGAAGACCTCATAAATAATGGACTAGTCCGTGTTTATCGCGAGGAAATACGAAAAAGATATATCACAGACGTATTTTGGTTTTCGGAAGAAAAATAATGAAGAGGCAATAAGGTTCTTACGTGTGTAACACCCTCTTCAGTCAAATGAGTAATATGATAAAAATGGAAAAACAACATCAATTTCATTTTTTTATTTGTACTTTTTTACTTCTGTAAATAATGTACTGCATTTCTAGTTATATTTTTACAGAAATATTTTGTTAAAGTTGTTAAGCTCAAGTATTTAACGATGGAGCAGGGGTTTTCCACAGATATTTTATTGCCGCAGAACTCGAAATGATTTAATTCAAACATAACCAGAAAATTAGGTTTCATCAAAATTTCAAGCAGAAAAACCGTAAACTTTTCACAAGTATTTTTAATTAAAGAAAGATCAATCTAGAGTGAGCTATGATTCTCTTTATTGTTTAAGAAGGAATATCTATTTCGAAATATTCCTGGGTGGATTTCGATGTCAAATACGGGTTAATTTGTACATCGACCCAAGAAAGAGTAAAGGAATTTTGACGATAAACATGACACGCAAATTTAATGATTCGCATTCGTCCAAAAAAAAGCAATATCAGAAATTCTGTGTCTTTCACACTTTGACAATCTTTTGTCTTTGATAACTGTTCATGATATTGAAAATGACATATTAGAAAATAATTGGAGTTGAAATTTTATAAAAAAAAAATATGATGCTAATTTAAAGAATAAAACAATTTATTTTCTGTTGTTCATACAGAATTTATTCTCTGTTGTTCATACAGAATTTATTCTCTGTTGTCCAGAGACGGAAATTTCTCGTTCGAATCAACGAAAAAAGTACTAAACTATTATCTGTCCTACTGTATAACAGAGAATACTAGACAATCTTCTCAAAGATGAAGAAGAAACTTGAAGCAGCAGAAATGTGGTTCTACAGAAAGATGCTGTGGATAACATTAACTAAACATCGGAGCAACAACGATGTTTTGGAGAAATTGTAAACATAAAGGAATCTTATACTTAACATCAGGAAGAGGCAGCTGAATTTTCTGGACACGTAATAAAAAAAGGGCTTGGAAAATGTCATGGATCCTTATCTGTAACTCCAGAATAAAATCTTCCTAGCACTATATATATATATATATATATATATACTAGCAGGATAGCCCGACTTTGCTCGGGTGTAATGAAAGCTTAAAACTTAATCCATCGTCCTGGAGCTCAGGTGAGAATCGGATAAAAATTGTGGATTTGTATAAAGGACATACAGACAGATAAACAGACACACACACAAACATCTTGCCTTATATATATATATATATATATATATATATATATATACATATATATATATTGTCAATTTTCTGCACTACTGTAGGAACTGCAAACTTGAAACGTCTTTCACCACTGATTATAGCCAAGGGCTCAAACTAGATAAGGCTAAAAAGGTGAAGACGCTTAGAGCTAATTTCTTCCGGGCGGAGGCTGGTGGGAATCCTCTAGAGATAGCCTTAGATAAGGAGGCCCTGGAGCGTTCGACTAGCGAGCGTTACATGGATCAGGTAATTAGACATAGGTTAAGCAAGATGTCTTCCGAAGCTGTGAACATGGGCGCAGAACTGCGTAAGGAAGAGATTCGTTGAGGCAGCGACCGGTACATTCGAGAGGTGCGCGACCCGGAGAGACATACTCTTCAGTCGTTTCGGCGGCATTTCGATACCGGTTTACCAGGGAGCCTGGTCCCAATGATGAGGAGTTTCGCAGCTATTTGGCTGACTTTCCCCGGCTTTTGCCGGCTGATGCAGCTAGCTGCGAGGGAGAGATGACGGAGGACGAAGACTACGCGACTTTGAAAAAGGTCGGAAGTGGCAAGTCGCCAGGTTTGGATGGTTTACCCTATGAATTGTACTTGAGGCTGTCGCACATTTTTGCCCTATCTTGACTGTCGTGTTCAACAACTTGTTCTGGCAGGGGTCTATACCCAACTGGTTCACCAAGGGTGTGGTCACACTGTTGAGAAAAAGCAAAACTGTTGGGAGGAAACTAGATGGTTAAAGGTCCATAACTCTGCTAAACATAGAGTTAAAGATTTTGGCGAAGATCCTGACGAATCGTTTGAAGCTAGTTGCCGAGTCTTTGTTGGGACTTGTGCAGTCCGGCCCTACGTGGAATCGCTGTCCCTGGTGGAGCTCGAGCCAGGATTTCCGCGTACACCAATAACGTACGTCACTACTTTCGTGTCCTCCCGGAGTGACACTGAGGTGGTACAGAGGGCGTTTGAACAGTAGGAACAGGTGACAGGGCCCTAAATTAATCGCGACAAGTCTTCTGGATTACGGTTAGGTGCCTGGAAGGGTGCTACCCTCCCTGGGCCCTTTGACTAGACGGACGGTCCTGGCCACATTCTTGGAGTGTGGTTTGGGCCCGACCTTCAGTTGGAGAAAAATTGGTCTGTTATACAGACAAAGCTCGGGTCGTCGGTTGAGATTTGGCGTCGAAGGAATTTGTCCTTAAAGGGTTTGGCTGAGGCGTGTGTTATATACGTCTTTCCCATTATTCTTTACCGGCTGTCTGTACTTCCACTTTGTGGCCTGCGTAAAAAGGCGATTGAGAGTTTGCTATTCGCTCTTCTGTTACCAACGTCCATCTCATGGGGGTCTGAGAATGCCGCACTTGGCGAGTCACAAGCTCGCTTCAAGGGTGGTTTTTCTAAGACGTGCGTTATTGGAAGACTCGTTGCTAACGGGAATAATGAGGAATATGTTCCCTAGCCTTACTATCACTTCCCCGTCTCGAGGCGGTGCCGTAAGCCTTGGGGGCGATCGAGTTTTCTCTTTGTCTGGCGGCCTTGAGGACCATTCCTAGGTCCAGTGACCTTTCTCGGCCTAGGAATGTCTTCTATCATGGATTAATGTCGGATGTCGCGAAGGATACACGACGCAAAGTGTTCGGCATATCGGAGGAGGAGTATCGCTCTTATTGGTCTTGGGCGCCAGGTGCTGATTATCTCAACCACTCTGAGTTTTCACTTACCTGGCGATTGGCTCGGAATCTGTTGTCTCTCAATGACGCGGCCTTCATATGGGGCCTGGCGGATTTGCCAGATTGTGAACGCTGTGACGTTGGTTTAAAGGAGACGTCTGCGCACGCCTTCTACCTTTGTTCTCGGGTTCGCCCTCTATGGGACCGTGTCGTCGAGTAGACTGCTCGTATTGCGCCGCGTGAGCTCGTGCTCATTGATCGTGCATAACCCCTGTGACAATGTGTCGCCCCCGTCTTCGTGAGTGAAGCAAATGGTGTTTCTGTCGCTGCTGGCCACGGCTCGAATGGTAATATGGATGACGCGACCGGAGGAATTCTTGCGAGCTGGCCGACTTTTACATCAGGATCTGATCCGATATTTTGAGCATCAGCTCGAAATTAAGGTGAGATCTGATTAGAAACGGTTGACCCCGATAGGCTTTAACGAAACGTGGGTAAATGTGGCGAGCCTGATTCGCGTGAATGGGACTAGCCTTGATTTTCTCTTTTAGATCTACTAGTCACATCGGGGTGGATTCCTTTGGAACCCTTTCCTGGTTAAGGTAGTTCCTTTTTCTCCAACTAATTAATGGTAATGAATGTGAGTCCTAGCCTGTCCCCGGCATTGTCTTTTGTTATGATCCAGGTCGAGATTACTAATTTCCCCAGTTTTTATTTTTTGTCCCGTTTTAACTCGTCTGGGTCAAGATTATATTCTACCCATCAATTTTATTTTCTCCTCTCCACTCCCTGTAGAAATGGTTTCTCTTGATTTTTTTCCTATGAGCAGAATACAGCGGCCTCTTTGTTTTGTAGGTTGGTTGGGTCCAACTAACATCATGATATTTGTTTATATCTTTTGTTAAAAAAAAATAAAAAAAATTTTGTTTTGGGAATTTATGTCATGCCCCACCCCACATATCATTTCATGAGATATTTTTAAATATAGTTTTGTATCTATTATTCACAATGAAATTTTTATACTCTTTTGGGTTTTTTAGGTCCCTGGTATGTTTGAGGTAATTTTGGTGTATGAAAGATTGAATGATGATGGACATGTTCTTGTGGTGGATGAGAAAATTGTGAAGTATGTTTGGGTCGTGAGTTGGATTAGCTAGGTATAGGATAGGTACTGAAGACCACCCTGAGTTTTTGCCCCCCCCCAATCGTCATTGTGCCACAATTGTATTTTTTCATATAATAAATATTGAGAGTCGAGTTGGTAGTAGTTCACTCCAAACCAGACTGACGGTCATATTTTGACGGTTACATTTTGTATTGTTATTTTTTGTTAATATATATATATTTGTTGTTTCTACCCATGTGGTCGTGTTATTCTTTTCAGACCGTAACCTGGTTCATAGCAGAAAGTCTGATATTTCCAAGACAGATTGAGGGAGAAAGAGACAGAGGAAAGCAGCGAGTGATATACTTGATGGCATGGAGAAAATGGATGGTACAACAGGGTTTGGAAGAAATTTAAAAAAAAGATAAATCTTATTAATAGCTAAAAAGAACAAGAGAAAATGAAAGGCAGTTATTGCTTAGTTTCTAAAGGGATACGGTACATAAAATAAATAAAGAATTCTTATTTATAGAAATTTTCATATTCGTTCTCTATATTAAATTTTTAACAGGCTTTTAACTCGTAACTTTTCTCCTATTTCTGTTTCTTTTCGCAAAATGCTTTTATATTTTTATATCTTCTGTTATTATTAAAAAGTTTCTTCTACCTTTAGAGGCTGATGGCTATATCGCGTTGAAACAACAGATGGAAACTAGTCTAGCAGTCCAATGCTATTATACTGAGTTCAAATTCCACTGAATACTCTTCAAATTTGTATCAGTAGTGTCACTTGTCAGCGCTGAAAATGAAATCGACGGTGTGAGATCAAATTCTGACCAAGTCTGTTTCGTTCACATAACACCAATGTCCCTGGAAAATGCACGAAATCCTCTTCCTTCACCTTTGTGTTAAATTGCAGGTTAATCTGTACTCTCTTGTCTTGAGTGATAAACATGCTAGGCAAAGAAAAACTTAATTCAAACCCGTTTAATAATAGGGAAGAATTGGTTTTAACTATGGTATGTCTAGCAGTCTAGGAGAAAGTAAAATCTGAATTCAAACACCGTAAATAATCGAACAATGTGGGGCTCTTAACATTTAGGAGTCGTAAATATATTAGGTTGAGTCAAAAATTATTTGTTTTTGTTTATCAACTTTATTCTTCAGAGATAGATAAAGTATAATTATATTTTATTCAACTATATATGATATTGTTATAGATCGGCTGACACCCATGCAGCACTCTCAATGGTGGAATAGCCCATGGTCTGAAATGGTCTATTTAGTTAAAGAATAGTAGCGTAAGATTAGAGTGTCATTATAATATTTGGAATGATTACTTCGACGACTATTGTGTTCTAAACCCCACCCCTCTGTGTTGTAAGTTCTGCAATGTCTGTCATTGTAACTATTATACTTTTCTGTTTATATCAGTTTAGCACACTTTCTCTTTGCATCGTATCCACCTCGGCGATACAACAGATATACAGGGTTTTCTTGACTTAGGACAGTGTTCCGTTCCTGGGATGCGTTGTAACACGATTATCCGTAAATAAGCACTTACGTCTCCCACAATGCAATAGCAATGTATTAATCTGGGATATAGCAACACATTTTTTGACATATGTCATCATAATTAGTACTAGAAAAACATGATGGTTATAAATATAATAGATATAATGACATGAAATGAAAATCTAAACTTATTTATGAATGAAACTCTGTCTGTGTGTGAGCATGTCTGTGTGTGAGAGTGTGTATGTGTGAGTGTGTGTACCTATAGACTCCGAAACGGCTGAACCGATTTTTTTGAAAATTTACACGGTTGTACTATAAGCGTCTGCGACTGTTCTTAGCTAGGTTTTGTGTCGAGGTACCCCCGATAAATATCGAAAATCGATAATCGAAATAATCGGGTTATAGAAGGAGTGGTCCGATTTTAATCAAATTTGATACGCTCATATATATATATATATATATATAAGACAAGATGTTTGTGTGTGTGACTATTTATCTGCCTGTATGCCTGTATTTTTTCAGCCCTTTTATTTTAGTTTTTGCTTCAGGTTTGGTATAATTGTAGTTCTTAGTCTCAGCCATGATACCATTTACTCAGAGGACTTATTTAGCCTTCAAAATTCAGTTTACGACGAAAAAACATATTTGATATCGATACCAGGAAATCAAAATTTGACTAACATCCATTCATTTTTCTTTCAGTCTACGGTTTCGCTTTAACTGGAAACAACTATTACTTTTTAGTCTTTCGTGCCAAAGTCCAAAGAGTCTAAGTTCCAGGACCATGGATTAGTTTTAAAGCTTTCATTACACCCGAGCAACGCCGGGCTATACTGCTAATAATATATATAATGAAGTGAATGTTTTAAGCTGATTTTATATTTATTGCCAGTCATGTCATTGGCTCTCAGTAGATGGAATGACAAAGCTTAAGATCTTGCAGTACTCGGAAGCAGCGGCAAATACGAAGATAAAAGAATAAGCGTAATCTTTTGTCGTACCGTTTACGTTGTATGTACAGTACAAACAACATAAGTCGAAACAATATTGTTGTAGACCCAGAATAGGTCCGGGAAAAAAAGCATGCACTTGGGTATTAGAAAAACATATATTTAACGAAAGAACAAATACAAAGAGTGTTACACGTCAGACGGACTGCCAAGTATTAGACCGGGGTGACTCAACCCAACTCCGAGAGGCATATTCTCCCGGTATTCATAATAATAGGAAGAGTTCATTATAGTTCAAAAAGGGTAGGTCCCATAACAAATATTAATGGAGATTGTGTCGTAAGCAGGAATTATTGTAGGTCTGGTCAGTCGTAATCCGGAGACTTACCGTATTATTTATTCTATCTCCTCACTAAGACATGATATGATACAATGTTGGGTTTAATTTGGGGAACCCGAGCACTTACACCCGGGGCAAGGCAAAACAAATGTCCAGCGCCCGCAACGGACGATTGCGCCGGAGTCGTTATGACTACCAATTCCCAATAAGGTAGTAATTGTCTGATGCAAGGTAAGGTGAACATAACAGTTGGGAAAGAACAGGCTAAACGAGTTCCAATTTCCTGTCCTGTTTTATCTATGCCCTATGCTAATTTTCGTTGTTATAGTATGACATTATCACGACATCATGCGTGATTAAGTACGTAACACGAAAGTATGTTCGGTAATCATTGTCTTTGTTCTGTAGTGGGCCGAGTCAATTTTGTCGCTACGTTAGAACGTATACGAATTTCTATGGATAAAGATTATTCAATTAATATAAGTAAGAACATATTTAATATTATATTCAAGAGGTTGTTGAAAAGTTTTCGGCTTGATCAAGAAGAGATTCCAAAAATATTTTGATATTTTACCATTTTTGACAGATTTTGTGAAGTGGGTCAGCTTGATAACTTTTCAGCACGCTTACGTATATGAATACCTGAAAGCTCATTAAAAAATATCTACAGTCTGCCTAGAGTGTCGTGAGTGGTTTAATTTTGATGTGAAATGTTCATTATATATTGTAGAACAGACGCCATAGAATCACAAAGAACTATACCAAATTGCGAAAACTACACAACTGTAGCAGTAAATCCTTAGCATATGAATAAAGAAATATTTTCCATTATATCTTAATTCAATGACCAGTTTTTTTCTTTTCAGGACTCTTCTCACCAGCCAATCTTTGAGTAAATTTAATGATCAGGATTTTTCAGGAATTTTGTCTACTAACCATCTTTGAATAGTTGATTTTCTAAGCGCCGCTTAGATGTTTCACAAGGCCGAAAGTATGGGGTACCCAGTGAGGATCGAACTCACTACTCAGTTGTAATATGTTCTAACAACACAGACTTGCTAACTATTACACCAAGCCGAGGTGCCCAACCCGCGTTTGAATAGTCGAACATAAAATATTGTTAGGGTTTTTTCCACAGCCGTAACAGTAGGCTCCAATGAAAGACTGACTACCCAAAACCTGTATGTTCCCTCTTCCCATTGTTAGAATACGAGTGAACGGAAAGGAGTGGTGAGTCACACAGCCAGTGTCTGTCTGATGAATCGGACAATGAGTAAAAGAGCTGTCAGTAAGAAAAAAGCCAGGAGTCAGTGAAATGGCCAGTCAATGGGAGTTTAGGGGTTCGTTTTCCGTGGCCGGAACTTAGTGAGAAGTCAGTTCGAAGATGTTCGTTTTCTCATATAAGAAAGAAAATATAGCTTACTAAGTGAGCAATCATATTTTTGTTGTTAATTCACGATCCAACAAGTGACGTGAAAAGCATTTGTTGCTTTTGTTTGATGACACGGCCATAATACTGGTTATTGAGACGAATCTGTGAAACATAGTAGCCGCCTGTGTATTCGCATATAGCCGATGTTGGATGTCATCACAATTGATGCAATGATGTGCAGAACTGCGTTACCACACAACTGGATGACTTTCAATAAAAGCAACAACTGAAATAGATATCAAATATAACTTAAAGAGAAGATAATGACATAGTCAAAATGATAGCGTTCAACACTCAGTTAAGTGCCATATGTGATACACGCTTTGGGCGATCATGTCTCGAAACTGACTGGGCAGAAGATTATCTCGCAGTAGGTTGCCTTTTCTTTCTGTGGTAGACTTGTTGCCAGCCAAAGCTATAGAACTCAATCTGCCCTGTTATTTAGCCCATAACTGGAGGAAAGAAATGAATTAATAACTTTCCCAAGGGTAGTTGCGCGTAAGTTAATGCAAGGAATCCAATTGGAATTCGAACTCGGCACCCCGAAACTGGAAAGAACGATAACAGCATGGACATGAGAAATCTATTTTCTTGAAAAATTATATTTAAAAGAAGGATTTGATAAATTTAAACCAACAACAGACTTGATTGCTCTGTCAGTGGATGCTAACTGTTTCCACATAAGGAATTGATTAACTGCTTGGCAACCCTTGGTGGGTTATTTCAAGGCGAAATATATTTCGGATTGTAAAAGGTTGTTCCTTGTATTCAGTATTCCCAGGCGGTCTAATTACTGGCCGCTCTCGACGCTGATGAATTTCGGTGATCGAATGAGAATTTCAATAAGATATCACCACAGGATGTGTGTTACGATGCAGTATCGGCTCGGTACGAGAAATCGGGGAGCCGAGTTCAAATTCCAGTTAAATTCCTTGCATTCACTTACGCGCAAATACAGTAATGGGTTAAATAACAGGACAGATTGGGTTCTATAGCCTTAGCTTGCAACCAGTCTACCACAGAAAGCAATGGCAACCTACTGCGGGATAATCTTCTGCCCAGTCAATCATGTCTTTTTCAATACATGATCGCTCAAAGCGTGTATCACGTATGGCACTTAACTGACTGATGATCACCGGTTCATATCAGCAAACAGCTAATATTCTTTTACAGTGAAGCCAATAAAATGTAACTTCAACTTCTACTCCTTCAGCTCCTTTTTTCTCTCTTCCTGCTTGTGGAATTCCCTTCCGTATACTTGCTTCCTCACAGCTACAATCTCCAAGAATTTAAATGTAAGGTCAATTGCCATCTCCGATTTCCTTTGGTCGAATTCTTTCCCTGACAACCCTTGTATCATGCTCTTTCCCTCGTTCGCTCTACTCTCATGCATATCTCTTTACAGCAGTGTTCTCATTCATCCATTATTCGTTTTCTGACACGCCCTGTAACTTTTTACTCTTTCTCTCCACTTTTCTCTTATGTAACCCCCCACTGTTCACCAGAGGCCTTGTTTGGGGTAAAATGATTGTAAAATATGCGATCATTTATTTATTTTTTTTTTTTTGCATGACATTTTTTGTGTTTTCTTCTTACGATCAGGCGCATTAGCTATAAGATTGAAGTCATTTATCCTTAGCTTGATTAAGTATTTGCCTTGCAACTTAGCTTAGGTTGTTTGCCCGAAGTAAAATTAAAATTTTGTCACCGATCTCCAATTTTCACTTCCTTGTTTTTCTATTGTATCGCCCCTTCGTTCTGCCTTAACCGCTTTCAATGTGATCTCGGGCTAAATTATCAGCTATTCGCTTTCTAAATCGCTCTGTATAATCTAATAAGTCTTCTCTGAGTTTTTCTTAAATAGACTGGTTTTCTCCGATGAAGGAAAAATGATTATCACTTTCCTACCTTCTAAATCATTTTCCATTAATATTGATAATGTATTCATAGAAAATTTCCTTAACACATATACAGTGATTGATCCTGGTATCAAGCTCGATTCTATGTTAACACAGTGTAAAGGTATACTCAAAGTTTGGCGCCAGTTAATCAGATATTAATTCGTTTACCGGGAGCTCATATCAGTCCACTTGGCAAACTATAGGAGAGATTGAGAAGCTCATGTATTACTTAAGATTCGAATCTATATTTTTCTCGTAGAATAGTTCACCAAGGAAATCTGCTCTAATTATATAAATCATAGGTAATGTCTTTTATTTTGTTCGCATTTATTAGTCTCTAGGCTTTATTTTTTGTGCATTAGTTCAGTTAATTCCCTGTTCTACCATGTCCAGCAGTTTATCGCACTATGTCATGTCTTCCGACAGTCATGGCACAACATTGTTTCACTTTCCCGTCCGTTTGAGGTATTGGAAAGAATTGAAAAGAAAAGGAAATTAATATTGAGCATCAGGAAGAGACAAATGAAGTTCCTGGGACATGCAATGAGGAAGAAGGGCTTGGGGAATCTGATACTAACAAGCCAGATAGAGAGGAAAAGAGACAGAGAAAAGCAGCGGATAACATATTTGAAGGGTCTGAGCAGGTGGATAAAGAATGGGGCCTGCGAGACGTTACAGGAGAAAGCGTGCTAAGAGCCACCAGGGATAGGGAGACGTGGAAGGCCATGATCGCCTACGTCCTGAAAGGACAAGACACATAGAAAAAGAAAAAGTATATGTTTGTTACTGACTTAAGTTCCCCATTTTTTTTTTTTTTTTTTTTTTTCATAATTTACGTTTAATTTATTGGGAAGCACAATTAAACCTTACGTTCTCACATTACGTTTAATTTTGCTTCTTCTGTGATACACGGCATATTTATCCGCCTAGGCTGTTAACTCGTTAACGGTTTCTGCCTTTCTTTTCCCCTATTTGAAAGATGTTAATCTTTTGGGATACAATTTTTTAATTCTTCAATCAATATTAATTGCTTTAATTTTTCATATTCTTTTTCAATATTTATCGCCGTATTCCAACGGTCAAAATAAGTTTGTTTTTTTTTTGTTTTTTATGAACTTGAAATAAGTTTGAGCTTTAAATTTTTAAGATTCTTAAATTTCTAGTGATATTTTTTTTTAATCATATCACCCCGAGCAAGGCGGTAACGCCATTGATGTCCAGGGGGCTACGTAAGAGTGAAAAGATTGGAAAAGAGAAAGCCAGAAACCACATCCTAAACAGGAAACAAGGGATGAGCCTCTTCACCCGTTCAATAGACGTGGGTGGAGTGTGAACCGGATGATAGTTTAGTCTATCTACACTAATTGAAAAAAAAAAAAAGAAGAATGGAAAAGAGTAAAAGATTGGAAAAGAGAAAGCCGGAAACCACATTCTAAACAGGAAACAAGGGATGAGCCTCTTCACCCGTTCAATGCCTCTGGAATAAGTTTGTAAATCGATAAATGACACACAAAGAGAAGAGAAAGTGTGACAGATTATTGAGCGTGCGTTCTTTCAATATGGTGTGGGTTAGCAGTGAATATGTGACAGGAGGGGTCACCAGTGTGGCAAGAGAGGTCAACACTGTAGCAGGAGGTGTAGCTGTAGAGACGGTCAGCCGTGTCTAGTACAAGGCCAATTTGCAAACATCACCGACAATCCTCACAAATTATCAGAAGGTTATCAGCACGTGGATTTGTGGAAGAATAAAAGTATACTTTTTGTACATTTAATTAGAGATATATTAATATAAAATCGGTAGAACTTAATGTTCAATGAGGAATAATATTAAGAAGTTAAGGGTATCAAGAGTTCCTAATAGTAACATGTGTGTATGTATGTATGAGTGTGATCGTTGGATAGGATGTCTTTGAAGTTATCGCTCAGTCTTAAAGGATTGAGTTCGGTTATCAAGTATAAGAAAAGGTAGACGGGTGAACGATGAAGAGAAAGGAGGTGAGAGAACTGAGAGGTGAGAGAGAAATATAGAGATAATAATAACGATCGCTTGACGTTTGTCAAGGGACGTGTTAATTACGCTCGTTCTTTTCTTTCTGTCGAACTTGGTCTGTATTTTATTTCGTTTGTAGAGCTTGAAATGTTCATTTGGGAATTCACTCCCGCGTGTGATTCCGGCCTTTCCATTAGACGATGAACAAACTTCGCGAAAAGGATCTGTAAAAGAATTTGTTTCTGATAATTGGAGATTATTTGAATTTTATTTTTATATGTTTCCAGGTTTTCTATTAGGTGAAAACATTTCGCATCGAGGTGTGACATTTCACGATTTTTGTTTTGGATGCGCTTTTGCGCGTGTACTAAGCAAAGTTTGTAAATTCGAGTCTTTTTTAACTTCTAACGAAATCAATGAGTCAGTGCTTAGCATTTGAATTTTAAATCTAGATCTTGTTTTGTTCACTACTTATAAGTAAGAACGTATATATATATATATATATATATATATATATATATATACAACAAAATTTATGTTGAGTATATATGCATATAATGTTGTCACATGTGTATGTATGTATGTGTGTGTGTGTTGATAATTCTTAAAAATACTGATGAATAATTAATATTTTTAATAAACCTTGAGAAACGGATTTTATTGATATATCTAAGTTTATTCACCTGGAAATTGCGGTGAATAAATATGGAAATGCAAACAATGTCGTCTCTCATGCTTCTTAAGCAAATATTGAGATACGCGTTTTTATTCGAAGGTCGTTGTAAGAACGAGATGAACATTCTCTTCTTTACACACGTGACATAATCCTTTATGGGCTTCATAAATATTTGAGTCCATGTAAATCGCAGAAGTCACGAGAGGTTTATTTCCAACTATCTCTGACCGAAAATCACATAAAGATTTTTTGCAGCATTTTGGCTGAAATGATTATATTCAGTCTTTCATCGTAAGTAAAGATATTGCGACTGACAACAATAATTATGCAATTCATTCTCAGGTTTTTCATATATATATATATATATATATATATATGTATATAAGAAAAATTAAGGCAGACACGTTATTTCATGATAAATCGGAAGTAGGGGCCTATTTCAGGCGACCTATAATCAGCTTCCATCTTTATTGTATAAAAGATTTTACACGAATATCAGATAAATTTTAGTCAACCATACAATCATCCTCACTCATACACACAGTAAAATGAACCTTCAGATATTGGAGGCCATCTACATTAAATCCAAACAACCCACACTTAATAAAATCACGTTTAAATCTGGTCATAACACATTACATTTGAGTACATGGTTCTGTTGTTATTTCGCGCTGTCACGCGGTGCGACATCATAGAACCGCATTGCAAATAAACGAAATGCGTTTGTTATTTATGGTAACTGTTGCCATTGCTTAGCGGAGTTTTATGTCAACACAAGATAAAATCGTCGCTGATGGTGGATGTTTTTGTGTTACCGTCCTTATAACCCCTCCGAAGATGGCTCATGTGTGCTAAAAGCTTAGAACAAACTCAATAAAAATTATCCAAATGCTTGAGAACTTTTGTCTTTATTTTCAACTGAAATTAAAGCCAACATATGATATATATATGTTACGGAAATTAACGAAATTTGGTTATACGCAACCGACAATTTGTAATGAATTATTTTGAACATTATTTTTACTGATACTCGTATTTAAGTAGATATTCTGTTTTTAATTAAACAGTATTTTATATTTATATCTACTAGCCTAATTATTTCACGATAAGTTTTTATGACGAAAATGTGTACTACCCAGCAGGATTCGAACCTGCGACCCCTATTACATAGGGGAAGCATACCATTTGGTCTGGTACCGTCTTGACCACTCGACCATGGATAGCCTCTTGATCAGACGAGGTTTTTATCGTGCTGATAGATAGATAGATAGATAGATAGATAGATAGATAGATAGATAGATAGATAGATAGATAGATAGATAGATAGATAGATAGATAGATAGATAGATAGATAGATAGATAGATAGATAGATAGATAGATATTCCTTTAAATAGAACTAGATGTGTTTCTCGCCTACGTGTTTCATTCGGTTATGGACTTTATCATGGAAAGAAGATTGAATGAATTTTATTTTAAATAAAATAAATATAAACAAAATTGTTATTAAAAAAATTGTTTACTAGAAAATGATCATGAATTACAGATAAAATTAATTGAAATTATTTAAAACTCGTCATAGTTCACATTTGAAGAGATTTTTTATGTACAGCATAGTGTTATGTTAAGAGATGTGAAAATGATGGACATTGATCGTTTTCTTTGGAATTTTTATATGTTGGTTGTAAAGGTGTGCTAAGGAAAGTATTGTTTTTATTAGGAAAGGTGAGATTGGAAAAAACGGATGGATGTCAATAATATTATAATATTTGATGGCGGCCTTCTGGAGAATTTTTCTTCTGAGTAATTTTTTTTTTATGAAATTTTTTAGGTCTAAATTGTGGTCAAAATTATATCTGTGTATAATCAGTATATTTGTTAAATTATTATTTATGAGGTTTCTTTTGAGTTCATATATATGTTTTCTAAATTTCTTTATGTTTTTCCAGTTTACTGTGAGAAACAGCTTTGGTTAATTTTGTGGTGCAGTGGATAACAAAATATCGGGGGGTCGAGTTTGAATTCCAGTTGAATCCCTTGCATTCACTTAATCACAAATACCCTTAGGAAAGTTATTAATCCGTCTCTTCCCTCCAGTTATAGGTTAAATAATAGGACAAATTGGGTTCTGTAGCCTTGGTTGGCAACCAGTCTACCATGGAAAGCACTTAAGCACAAATACCCTTGGGAAATGTATCTTCCCTCCAAGTCTCTTCATCTGTTAAGTAACAGAAGAGACTGGGTTCTATAGCATTGGCTGGCAATCAGTCTACTGCAGAAAGCAATGGTAACCTACTGCGGAACAATCTTCTGTCCAGTCAGTCATGTCTCTTTCGAAACATGATCGCCCAAAGCATGTATCATGTATGGCCCTTAACTGACTGACTGATTTTGCATTAGAACTTAATCATAAAATTCCATTCCTTGATATATTTATTGATTCAAGCACACATAGATTTACTACTTGTCTATGTAGGAAACCAACTAGCATAAACTAGTGTCTTCCTAATTATAATAGTGAATGCCCCCAACGATATAAGTTAGCTGTTATAAAAACAATTTAATCCAACGCACACAAATGATATCTTCTTCTAAATTCATATTCTATAAAGAATTACACAACATTAAACAATCACTTGTTAATGGATTTTCTAACTCCGTCATTGATCAACAAATTAAAATGTATCTAATTAAACTTAACAATACTTCTAACAATATTGATAATATTAATAATAACAGTGTACGTCAAAATGAACGTAACACCATTATACGATTGCAACCAAATTCATAATAATTACGAACGTGATGAAACAATACTCAAAACCATAATAAGTATAAATGTTAAACCAATAATTAAATTAAGTTCATCATATATTATAAAAAAATTTTAAACAATTGACCTCATAGTCTCTACAATCACACAACTAAATTCTGTACAGAATTAACCACCACAGACAACCGCACCCCCCCATTAGCATTGCCTCCCAGAGAGCAAATCACTATACCTGCTTGGCCTGACACTCTCAGCGGACCTCAAGTGGAATGACTACGTCGAATCCATTGCTAAATCCGCTGCTATGAAAGTCGGCTCTCTGTGCAGGGCACGGAAAATCTTTCCGCCTGAATCTATCCTGCACATATATAAATCTACCGTCCGCCCGTGTATTGAATACTGCTGCCACATCTGGTCGGGTGCCCCTGCTATTCTCCTCGGGCTTCTTGACAAAATACAGCGGAGAATCTCTCTCACCGGCGTGACGTGGCTTCCCTGTGCCTCTTCTATAAGTACTTTCACGGCTTCTGCTGGGACGAACTTAAATCACTAGGTGTGAATTTGCACGAGATACTAGATTGGCAACTAGGTCCCACCCCTTTTCAGTGAAACCGACGAAATGTAACAAGAATTTATACTCCAACAGCTTCTTTTCTCGCACTTCCCGCCTGTGTAATTCCCTTCCGCATGATTGCTTCCTCGACTGCTACAACCTCCAGGAGTTTAAAGGTAAGGTCAATAGACACCTCCTAACACACTAACTAGCACCCATTCCCTCCAACGCTCTCCCTACGTACCTCCTAACTTGTCTAGAATGTCGTCCCTGTGACATTTCCTATACCCAATCGCTCTATGTAGCTCCATGCGCTATATCAACACCATAACAATATTTATATATTGCGTAAACTTGCTTGGATATATATATATATATATATATATATATATATATATATATATATATATATTGTTTGTATTTTGGCAGCATTTTTTCATTAATACAGGTTTCGTTGAATAATATAGACAAGTTTTGTCTATTTATTTTGTGAAGGATCCTTTCTTATAGTCTGATAAGCTTGATGGTGCTATCGTTAAAAGACGACAAGAAATCACAGTAATTGTTCCTTTTTTTATCAGGTTTGAGCTTTAGGCTTACATAAGCCATTATCAAAGAATGAACATTAACATATAGTGAACATAGAACATTTAAGTTTTTAACAAAGTGGAATTAAACAAAGAGAATTAAATATAAAAGACAAGTTCATTTTTACCGTGGCGGATGGCCGCAGACAAATGACAACCTACTGCAGAAAATTCTTCTACCTCGTCAATTATGTATTGAAAGAAACATGATGACCAATGCGTGTATTACGTATGCCAAAATGTTAGTTTTTCAAAATATTTGATTTAAGAAACGCTTGTGAATAGTCACCAGGTTAGCTGGAAAGTCTTGGTACGCTATAAGGAAAGCTAAGATATACTTTAATTTCTAATAAATGATTATAAATAAAATATGTTCTGAAAATGTATTTTGTACTAATTTAATATCAAAATCTTTTAGGTCTGGGGTTAATACATACGTTACATAATTATAAGCATGTAACATATATATTAACTTAAATTACATTTATTATTTTTAGGAAATCTTGGTAAAAGTATCTTTTTTTACATCTGTTTCCTACCACTCAAAATGACTGCATAAAACTTCCAGAGATATATTATCTATACGAACTTTTTTATTAGTTAAATGCAGGACTCATTGGGGAATGTAAATCATGTAATTTTTTTTTTTAAATACGAAACCATTTTTCCAAAAATTTGCTCCAAATATTAAAATTAAAAATGCATTAAAACTACGCTATGTTTAATGTACATACAGTTTTGATTGATTTATAAATAATATAAGTTTAGGATATCATATTCTGAAAAAGAAAAAGTAAATCAATAATGAATTTTTATAAGAATTGTTTTCATTTTTTCTTTGCTAATTAAAGTTTCAAACATATTTTTAAATTTCTTCCAATTACTCAGTGTCTTCGGTTATTAATTCATTAAAAAAAGACTTTATTTACAAATCGAAAATTCAAAAGTTTAATGCAAATCAATTAGAATTAAGATTTTTAAAATAATTAAAATTAAAATTAATTAAATTATTATAATTTCTAAAAAGTAACTATCTATACTTAACTATCTTCTAATAATATCTACCGTAACTCATATTCTCTCTCCAAAAACTACTAGCAATTGAAAAATTTACCACGTAGACTTTTTTTTTTGGGTTTATGACCAATATATATATATATATATATATATATAACCAATATGTATATGTATATACATACATATATATATATATATATATATATATATATAGTGTATCGAGGCAGCAGATAATTTTCTAAACATATACTGTTAAATATAAGAGATAATGAATGTCTATTATGCTTAATCATGAGCCGTTCTAAACATCGTATTTTGGTTTTAATTTCGGGTAAAAATAAAGACAAAAATTCTCCAACAGTTAGATAATTTTTTATTAAAAACATCCACCATCAGCGACGATTTTATTTTGTGTTGACATAAAACTTTGCTAAGCAACAATGACAGTTACCAAAAATAACAAACGCAGTTCTTAAATTTGTAATGCGCTTCTATGACGTCACACCGTGTGATAGCGCGAAATGACAACAGAACCACGCATTCAAATGCAATGTAATGTGTTATGACCAGATTTAAACGTGATTTTATTAAGTGTATTGTTGACTAAAATCTGTCTGATATTACTTACATGACTATGCTTTTCTGAGAAATGTTGTTTAATTGTACTCTGATCAGAAAGGTAACAGGTAGGTCTACGGGAGAGCATGGTTGTAGTAAAACGAATATATGTAGTGGGTTTATTATAAGTACCAGAGATACAATCTCCGAACGGGCATGTTAAACCAATAAATAATAATAATCAAATTAAGGTCATCATATATTATAAAAAACTCAAAACAATTAACCTAATAGACTCTAATAACCCCACAAGTACTCAATTAAAAATAAACGGACAACATATTTTGGTTTTACTAGAATAAACTGGGGGACACCAGCGTTGGTACAGTAAGATGCCGAGGGATGCCCATTCAAGATTATCTTCATTATTTCAAGACTGTATATATATTTTCCCATAAAATAATGAATTACTGATTCCCAAAACAAAAATAAATTAATGAATGAAAGAACAGAATTAGCTATTATGTTATTCCCAAACAAAAACGATTTAATGAATGAAAGAACAGAAATTATATCTAAGTGTAACCACACCATAAAATATCTATTAGGTTCATACAACCATGGATGAAAACGTTATATTTTCTTCTAACTTTAAAAAATTGCGCGTTTAAAAATTCCGCGTTACGTGAGCGCTCAAAAAATCCCCATAACGTGACCGTTCTTAAAAAAAAAAACGGTAAAATCAGTTAGTGGAAATCGCCTGACGTTACCACATAGTAGAAACCTAGTAACTCGTTTACAAATGAAGAATATATATTGGGCGCGTATAATGATACGCGCTAAAAAGTCTGCCTACTTCCAACGAACGCCCAAAGCCCAGGGGTAGAGTCGCCGACTGACGCCATTTCGGTCGGGTTTCAATCCTGGGTAAAAAAAAGCAATCGGAGTCTAACCGTACTGATGAACTGTGATACGGCGAAACAGATCTGTCTGCGGATGACAATATATATATATATATATATATATATAATGGATTCTCCCGTCGCGTTCAACGTATGAGGGTCCAACCTTTTTCCAGCAAGACAACCACACAGAGATTTGTTTATAGTGGTGAAGGCATTGTGTAGTACCATCCACATTTCTTGGAACTGCTGATAACAAACAATTGGTGCAGATGACTGCCACAGATCGCACGAACAGCAGACCTCAATTATTTAACCCATAATTGGAGGGAACGAACGAACTTTCCCAAGGGTACCAGTGCGCAAGTGAATGCAGCGTGCTCGACTGAAATTGGAACTCGGCTCACCGATTTCCCCCTCCAAGCCGACATCCACCGCACCCCAACGCACATCCGTAAATGCTAACAGCACCTGGTATTCTCACAAGTGGTCACCCACCTAAGTACTGACCAGGCTCAACGTTGCTTAACTTCGGTATATATATATATATATATACTAGTATCTGTTTCCGTCTTGCTACATTAAATGAGCCTGTAGTCAAAAAAGGCTATCTGCCTCTTTTTACAGACTTTCCGTCTTTTTATTCCCTTCTCCAACCCCCTTGCTTTTCTAAAATCACTAACTTGTCTGATTTTGAGTAAAAATGTGATGAAGCTACGCGGACAAACATGTACACACACACACACACACACACACACACAATACCAAGGTAACTGTTTGCAACAAGTCAGAAAGCAGATGAAAGCACCTGTGTGTGTTTGTGTGTGCGTGCGAATGAACCACTTCAAGACGGCTTTTACAACGTGTCGACCACACCAACACGCCTAGGCTCATGCCTGCCTCCGTCGCTACTTCAGCCTTTTTTTTCCCCATTCAGTGCTATAGCAGCCACAGCAGCGTCCGCGCTAAAAGACAAGGAAAAGAAAAACGAAAAAGAAACTCGAGGTAAGGATTGCTAACACTAACGACAACAATGACAACTTGTTTATCATTTTTCGAAATGAAAATATATTACCAACATGGAATGGTCTGCACCTATTAAGAATCCTTGTTATTCGTTTTACGTCGAGGTAACTTTTGGGGAGTAGGGTCCAAGATCTCATTCGTTCATTCATTAACTCAGCCATTCTTTTGGCACAATTTCTAATCCTAAACCGGTTGCGTTGATTCTCAAAAAAAAAAAAAAAAGAAAGAGAAAAAAATAAACTTAGCGATTTTTAAAACAAAGACACAAATGAGGGTCACAGAGTTCATGTTTAGATCATCTTGAAGAGAGTAGAAATTAATTCAACGAACTCTTGACGAAGTCAATGATAGAAAAAAATGAATTATTTCACACAAGCATATTTAAATTAACAACAACAAAAAACTATATCTGCGTTTTCCTTTTCAGAAACGTCTTTTCCCGTCTTTCTGCCTTCTTTTCTCCCATGGGTATTTTGCCATGAATTGATAATCAACTTTCTAGTCTCGCAAACCATCAAAATAATGGTTCGATCCCCATTAGGTTAATGTAGTTTGTGTATTGCTAAAGTCAACAATTAGCTGTAACAGTTGCTTAATGAAACTCTCAGGTAATAAGGACTTTTTGCATATGGAACTTTTTTGTTGATTAATGTAAAATTGGTACAATACCATTTTAATTATTTTTCTAGATTCCGTTTGATGGAGCGTCCGACAGAAATTTACGGTAATTTTTTATTAATCTTTTTTATGGATAGAATTAAAAAATATATTGAAACGATTTACATATTTAAAATATGAGGAAAGAGAACAAATAAAAGAAAAGAAATAGAATTAAAAGGAATAGTTTGCTTTACGAAAACGTTTAATAATCGATAAGGCAAAAATACATATGTTAACTGATAGATAGATAGATAGATAGATAGATAGATAGATAGATAGATAGATAGATAGATAGATAGATAGATGTTGATACATGAATATATATATGTATATATATATATATATAAAGAGAAAGATAGAAATGACGTTAATATATAGAGAGAGATAGTGAGAAATAAGTGACGATAGAAAGAAACAGAGGATGATAGAAAGAGAGAGAGAGAAATAGAAACAGGTAATGACAGGGAAAGGGAAAGAGAATGAAGTAGAGATAGATAGATAGATAGATAGATAGATAGATAGATGTTGACATATAAATATGTATATATATATATAAAGAGAGATAGAAATGCTAATATATATATATATATATATAAAGAGAGAGAGAGAGAGAAAGAGAGAGAGATAGACAGAAATAGATACAGATAGATAGATAGTCTTAGACTGCTTTATTTTGCTTAGTTGATGACAATCAAATAATATTCCTCGGGAAAGTGAAAAAAATAAATTAATAAAGGAAAAGAAATATATTTATTTTATGATTTAAATAATTTGTAGGATATTCTTATTGTCACTGATTGAATGACAACCGTTGAAAAAGACCTACGACAAAAAATATATATATATAACCCTTCGGAAAATGGAAGATCATAAACGTGAAATTGGTATTTAATATTTCCAGATAATATCAAAGACTTTTTTTTTATTTCCTCTCTATTTGACGCGCGCACGAAACCGGAGCTGTACGTACCCACCCACAGACGTTACAGCCACTTCTGATGCTGCAGTACGTAGACACAAATGCGAGTGGAACTCCCACAAGTCTACTGCTGCAAAACAGACGCCTACAAAGAAAGAGAAGAAAAGTTCTGCCGCTGTGGATAGAAGCAAATGGGACTAACTTATAGAAGTCGAAACATCATCTTTGAAACTTTATAATCTTTTTATCTTTTTTTCTTTTATCGTCTACTTTCTGTTCTCTTTTCTCTTTTCTCCTCCACCACTCAACTATCGCCACCCCGCACACACACATGCACGCATGCGCACTTGCGTTTTCCTATCCATGCGTAACAATTACATACCAAAAGGAAAGAGGAAAGGAACACTGATTTACATGGACTGGATTTACTAAATATCACAAAAAATATTAATTTCTGAAAAAAAAAAAAAAAAAAAAAGTGATTAAAAAACCAACAGCGGAACTGTATTAATTCATTTTTATTAATTATAATCATTTTTTGTACATTGTCTATATTCCTGGAAACATTACAGTTAATAATATATATTTAAGAAAAAACAACTCTTTTGCTTTGAAAGGACTTGCGTACGATTTTCTTTTTTTCTTGGTAAAAGCCCATATTTTAACAGTCTGCGTAAATGGAAAGTCAGGTAAGATTAAAACACTTGATTATGGTATATATTGTTCGCTACACCTATGCTTTATTTATTGATTAAGAAAAAGCGACGAAAGTTTTACTTAAAAATTAGAAGTCTAACTCTGCGGAAATTTGTATTTTCTTTCTTTCTTTTTTTCTTTTTAATTTTTTTTCTTTCTTTCTTTTAACCGCGCTCTTTTCTACTCATCTTTCATTGTTAACAATTAATAGCCTTTTGATAAGTTTAACAAGAAAACCAATTTTCTATCTATTACATTCATTTTTATTTAGTTTAGTGCTTTCTTGAATTTTTTTCCCCACATTATATTTCCATTGACAACCGATTTAATAAAAAGATGGTTTTAGGAAATGCATAAAGAATTCAGAAAGCCAGAATTTATTTCATTTTCTTTTTAACTGTCATAATGAAAACAAATACTTGTATTGTTAAGATAAAACAACTGGTTGTTCCGTGAAAGGTGCTAATTTTTATCCCTGTCCTAAAAATTATTTTCAGCGTTACGGGACGCTGTGCGTTTCGGGAGATATTTTACAAAAGACTAAAACTTTTATCGTATAAACTCCGGTAAACTGAAGACTTATCTGACGTTTTTCTGATACGCTGGAATCAAGAATACAAACAGGTTTCTTTTCTCAATATATACTAATGATCATATAGAATTCGTCCTATCTATAATTCAATTATGCAGAATGGTTTTGATATGTAGAAATATATATACTATATTCTCCTATACATACATACATATATTACATACATACATATATACATACATACATATGTGCGTGTATGCGTAGTAAAATAAGTAACAAATAGAAAAATCTTTATAGATTTAACATGTTTCGCGTTTATTTTAGCTTCATCAGATGTTTTGGAACTAAAATATATTCTTAAAAAATACAAATATATAATAAGCAAGTAAATTTTGGAAACGTGTTTCTTCCTTGTTCCTTGTTTTATAATTCTGTTAGATTTATTCCCTATTGATATTATGTATGTGTGTGTGTGTGTGTGTGCACACGCGCGAGTGTTTACACATACCCATATGTGTGTGTGCGTAAAATATTTTTAAAATAACGAAGCACATTCTTTTTCTTTAAAAAGAATCATTTTTTCCTCATCAATGTCGTCGTTTATGTTTGCATTTTTGTATTATTATTTTTTTTTTACAACGAATCTTTCTGAAGATGTGTTAGAAGACAAAAAGGTCTTTTTTTAATGAAAGAATATGCACTCCGTCATTTTTTAAACAATATATAAATTCTGTGCTATAAATTTTGTTCTTTTTCTTTATATATATATAATGATAATAATAACTACTTAGACTCTGTATGAATGCACTCCGTAATTTATGCCAATATAAACCTTCGAAAAAACCATTAACAAACAGAACCCAAATTCGTTACAATCCGGCGTACTAAGTCGTCGGATAAATGGGGAAAAAAAAAGAAATCAGCGGAACAAGAACAAACATTCAAGATTCCGTAGTAAAGAAAAAAAAACCAAACGGAACCAAACACAAGAAAAAGTGCTCAATACGAAAGTACTAAAATACAATAGTAGAGCAAAAACACACGAAAAATCTAAAGTGAACCAAAACCTGCCGCGGTTTCATACTACGGATCGTCAGGGAAAAGGCCTTTTCGTGTGTTTCGTGTATATATATATATATATATATATATAAACACTTACACATAGGTCTTTATTTTAAGAGAGGATATATATATATATATATATATATTCCTCACTATTAGACGACATAATTATGAGTTCGTGTGTTCGCGTGTATGTGTACGCAGTAATTATTCACAAAACAAAATTACTAATGTTATTGATGGTTGAATTACAGCGGAGAGTATTTGTTTTCTTAGGTATATTTCAATCGTTTGTAGTCTGTGATTTTTATTATGGGAATTTGGTGACTGAAAATTTTCCATGTACCGAAATGCAATGTAATGCCATTCTTTGATTCCGATGTTCATGGATCTATGAATGCGTGATTTTATGGAAATTTGTGGTTTGTTTTTGTTTTTTGATTTTTTTTGTTTTTTGATTTTTTTTTTTGTTTTTTGTGTGCATGTGTGTGTGTGTCTGAGAGTGAAAGAGAGAGTAAGAGAGAGGAGAGAGAAAGATAAACTTTGGTCTTTTACAGAGCCACATGGCGAGTAAGATTAGGGATCTCCGTCCCTACCGTGATAAGCCTGTCTTATGCCAGATTTCGAGAGCTCGAAAAATCAAAACACACACGCACACACACACACACTCACTCACTCACTCACTCACTGTTTTCAAAAATGCTTAATTTCGGTCAGGACAACAAGGCCACCAAAACAAGGGGTGTGACTGAAAGAGAGTGAAAGAATTCAACAGTTCTAGACAATTTCCGCAAAGAGAAAAGTAACAGAAATGTGAATCTACCGAAGGATGTTGAGGATATCATGGTTCGACTATATGAACAACGAGGAGGTTTTGGAGAGAATGGAAACGAAAAGGAAACTTGACATCAGAAAGAAACAACCGTATTTCCTCGTACATGCAATGAGATAGAAAGGTTTGGCGAATCTGATACTCACAGAAAAGAGACAGGGATAAACAGAACGTGATATATTTTATGTGCTTAAACAAATAAATGGCAGAATATGGTTTGGGAAAAAAACCCGGACAACTTATATTTAGAGCAACAATGGACAGAGAGAGTCGAGTCGCCATGATCGTCTAGGTTCTGAAGGGACACGACGAGAAGAATGTGCTTATTCATTTACTGTTGACCTTACAAAAATCGAGGTGTGATTTTTTTTAGGTTGTTGTTATTTTACTGTGCAATGGAGGCAAAAGTATTTGCGGGGACAAAAGTGGCAACTTGAAGACGAAACCGGAAATAGTATAAACTAGCAGTATAGCCCAGCGTTGCTCGGGTGTAATGAAAGCTTTAAAACTAATCCATGGTTCTGGAGCTCAGACTCTTTGGACGTTGGTACGAAAGACTAAAAAAGCAATAGTTGTTTCCACTGACAGCGAAACTGTAGACTGAAAGAAAAATGAATGGATGTAAGTCAAATTTTGATTTCCTGGTATCGATATCAAACACGTTTTTTTTCGTCGTAAACTGAATTTTTAAATAAGTTCTCGGAGTAAATGGTATCATGGCCGAGACTAAGAACTACAATTATACCTACTTAGAGCCAAACCCGAAGCAAAAACTAAAATAAAAGCGCTGAAAAAAATTGAGACATACAGGCAGATAAACAGACACACACACAAACATCTTGCCTTTTATATATATATGTTATCGATTTTCTGCACTATTGTAAGAACTGCAGCCTTGAAACTTCTGAATATCGTTTTTTATGTCTTTGTCTATGAGTGTATCAAATTTGATTAAAATCGGACACTCCTTCTATAACCTAATTTTTTCGATTATCGATTTTCGATATTTATCAGGGGTACCTCGACACAAAACGTAGCTGAGAAAACTCGCAGACGCTTATAGTACAACTGTGTAAATTTTCAAAAAAATCGGTTCAGCCGTTTTTGAGTCTATAGGTAACGGACACACACACACAGAGAGACAAAGTTCAATTTATAAATAAGTTTACATATGCTTGTTGTATCACGAATAAAAATTAATCATATTATTGTTCAAGATTACCAACTCATGAAAAAGGCTATATTATAAACCTTAGATTGCAAGCTTTTATCTTTGCTATCTTTTCCGATTCCATAAACAACTTAGGATAAAAAAATCATATAGACAATCACTTCAGTATGAAATCGTACGTTTTATCAAAGAGATGGATATCAAACTGAAATCCAACATTAATTCTTCCAGATTCTCTCCGAAAATATAGAAACAAAATTTTATATTTCTTCATTCATGGTATTTTAATATCGGTGGTCAACTCAAAGAAATAGTATTTATGGTATTTTTTTAGAATGTTTCTTTCAAACTATTATTTTCGGAATTATCAATAAAAATTAAATTTTAAGCCAATTTTATAATCTTTGATTATTAAATATAAATACCCCCCCACACACACATATATATATATAGATAGATAGATAGATAGATAGATAGATAGATAGAGTTATTATTATTATTATTATTATTATTGCATACTGCAACTCAAAAACTTTTAAGTTTCAGTGTTCACTACACCATCAACCGGCAGTGAAATAACTATATATCTATGCTCTACTTCCGTACTGAGCACTTTTTAAAAGTAAATATCAAACTGTGGAATATATATCCACTAGTTTAAACCAGTTACATTATTATCATTATAATATATATATATATATATATATATATATATATATATATATATATATATATATAAATATGAAGATCAGTAATTTTGATATTTAAAAGCTTTGCATGTTAAATATTTATCTTTTGTCTTTGTTATATTTTCATCAAATGTGTATTGAGCACCATTTAATACAACTATTTACTGGTGTAATTTGACTCTGACCAATAACTATTTAATTAACCCTAGAAAAACAAATATACCACAAACTAGAGCAAATCTCTGGGCTTAGAATTTTTCCTCAATCTTTGTTTAAATGGGGCTGAGAATGCATGTCTTAAAATGACATGTTGAAAATGCCTATTTCCCCTCTACTCTATCTGAATTTACACACACACACACACACACACACACACACACACACACACACACACACATACACACATATATATATATATATATATATATAGAGAGAGAGAGAGAGAGAGAGAGTTAATATGGAGAAGTTTGTCATTTAGATGAGCAGAATTGTTCCAATCATGCTGATTTCGATGTTTCGGGAAAGCATTATTGTGATGTCCTCATTCTTTACCGTTTATGTTATATATATATATATATATATATATATATATGTGTGTGTGTGTGTGTGTGTGTGAGAGAGAGAGAAAGAGAGAGAGCGATAAAAATACTCGAGAAACAACAAAATATCGATTTATTGTGTTATATATATAGATACATACATATGTGTGCGTGCATATGTGTGTGTGTGTGTGTGTGTGTGTGTGTGTGGTTCATTTTTTTATTTATTATTCCGACAGATTAATATAACGAATTACATTATTTCTTTAGAAATTTAGTCCTGGTTATGACGAGAAATTAAATCCGGCAGCAAGGCCTCTGATCGGGTGACTGGCGTTTTTGAAGAGCGTAGAACCACTTCTTCATTGATGTTGTTTCCACTCCGATACGGGCAGATAGCGCCTCTTAGGATTCCAGCTAAAAGCATATAGTAAAGCCCTCAAACGTAAACAAAACCGTAAACATATTTTATAGTAAAAATACATTTTTATATAAAAAATATCAACATTATATCAATCAACATGAAAGAACTCTTTTAAGAGATTAATCAATATAATATCCGACAATTTCTTAAATATGTCCAACTGTGTTCCAGCATATCACTTCAATAAAACTATAGCATAAAATACACATATCACTTCTTCTAGTAGTTATGTTCACACAGAAATATATATGCGCAAAAGAAAAGTAACACTTACCATGTATTCAATGAGGAAATGAGAATAACAGCGGATGTGCGTTGTGGCGCAGTGGATATCGGCTCGGAACGAGAAATCGGGGACCCGAGTTCGAATTCCAGTTGAATTCTTTGCATTCACTTACGCGCAAATACCCTTGGGAAAGGTATTAATCCGTCTCTTCCCTCCAGTTATGGGTTAAATAATAGGACAGATTGGGTTCTATAGCCTTGGTCGGCAACCAGTCTACTGCAGAAAGCAATGGCAACCTACTGCAGGATAATCTTCTGCCCAGTCAGTCATGTCTCTTTCGAGACATGATCGCCCAAGCGTGTATCGCGCATGGCACTTAACTGACTGACTGAAGCTACTAAGAAAATTGAGTAACTAACTCTCGAGAATCCTGAAATTATTTACTTTTATTCAGCTTTTCTTGATCGGTGTAGAAATCCGTAACTTGGTCGGTCTATTTCACGTCGGATCTAACGATGGTTTCTTCTGCAAAGGCGGAATCAGGTTCGAATACTGCCGGAAAGAGCATATTTCTCCTTAATAAAATTTCTCAAACATTCAGGCCAGTAGAAGAAAACAAATCTCAAATTGATATTGATGAAATTGCGTATTTGTTCCTTATCCTATACCTATCACAAACGACGTAATCACCAGGTGCATGTTATGAACCAGATCATAATATCAAACTGATAATTGTGTAGTGCATGAAACTCCGAGTTGTGCTTTAGACGTTTGAAACTATTTGTATTAACACGTAAGGGGGTAAATAAGTATATCTATGCGAACAGGCGTAAATACATATCGTTATATAAATATTAATCAGGTGTGAATTGAATAGAGCTCAATTGGTATATAACGGAGTAAAAAATATATATATTAATAAATATACATATTATCCTATCTTTTAGGCACGACTGGGAGTTTCATGCGTTTTAGCAATCGTCAGGTGCATATCATATCATACGGGACAAAAGAGCATAGTCTTGCCTAAAAAATAATATGTATATTTAATAATATATATATTTATTAATATATACTGAATAGCTCTGTTATATTACATCCAGCACTGTTCTATTTACACCTGATAAATATTTATATACTAGCTTTGTACCCGGCCACGCGTTGCTGTGGATCAGTTTCGGTTAAATGGAAAAAAAGAAGAAATTTATTTACTAAACCAACGAAATAAAAGAGATATCGATAATAATTCGTTGAAAAAAAAAGAATATCATATTTTTATTAAAAATAAAGAAATTTCTGTTGTTTACGCCTACCAAAATAGGAATAATAATAATAAAAAAAAACTTCGTTTAAATGTACAGTTTTCCAATGTTTTTTATGAAATAACATAGTCTGTAAACGCGTCTGTATTGAAAATGAAAGTTGTTTGGTTTGGCTCTCATCGGTTCTAATAGATTTGAAAAATATGTATTTTTTAATATTGTAATATTGTTTAATAAAAGGTATATAAAAACACGCTCGTATTCGATTAAAATGCTATAGTAAAATTTCAAAACAACTGGTGCAGCCTTTTTCTAGATTAGCAGATAATAACAAACGGACAGGTACATTTTTATTTATATAGATTGGTGCGTAATTCCGCCAATACCAATACTTATATATATATATATATATATGTGTGTGTGTGTGTGTGTGTGTGTGTGTGTGTGTGTGTGTGTGTGTAAGTCTGTTTTGCTGTATCACAACCCATCAGTACGTTTAGACACCCGATTGTTTCTAGCCAGGCTTGAATCCCGACAGAATTGACATCAATCGGCGATATTACCTCTGAGCTATGGGCTCAGAGGTAGAGAAAGGCGTACTTTAGCGTGTTATATACGATGTAAACACACACCAGTAAACATATATCGTTAAATATAACAAAAAACGAATCTCTATTATGTTTAATCATGAGTCGTTCTAAACATCGTATTTTGGCTTTAATTTCAGGTGAAAATAAAGACAAAAATTGTCCAACATTTGGATATTTTTTTATTTTGCTGGGTTCTAAGCTTTCGAGTCACATAAGTCAAATTCAGAAAGGTTACAGGGACGTTAACATAAAGACATCTACCTTCAAAGATGATTTTATCTTGTTTTGACATTTGTCTAAATTTGTCTAAATGCAATGTAATGTGTTGTGAGCAGATTGAAATGTGATTTTATTAAGTGTGGGTTGTTTTGATTTAATGAAGATAGCCTCCAATATCTGAAGGCTCTTTTTACTGTGTGCATGAGTGTATATATATATATATATATATATATATATATATATATATTCAAATGAATAAGAACGAAGAAAATAATTGCACCGTCCAAAACACTAATTTAAAACAGTACACAATGTAAAAATAGAGCAATGAATATTTATTATTAATTATTACGTTAGAACATTGTACATTTTGTTTCGACATTGAAAGAACAATTTTTCATTAGGTACTTAATAATGATAGTAATATTGATTAGTATCATCATTATTAACTACATGATGAGACATTATTCTTTTAATGTCAAAACAAAATGTACAATTTTTCGTAGTTTGTAGTTTGCACATGTTCTGAAGTAATAATTATATATATATATATATATATATATATATATTGTAATGGCTCTTAACAAACATTACAATATAATACTCTACGTTGTATCGAGCACTTTTTATAAAAGTAAATGCATAAACAGTAGGTAAAAAAATCTACGTGTTCTACAACTTTGTTGCAATATATATATATATATATATATATATATATATATATAAATCAACCATCCGTCCGTTCATGGAATACTGCTGTCATATATGTTCAGGCGCCCCTGCTGTTTATCTAAGTGTTCTTGATAGGCTCCAAAGCCCAATCTGTAATGTGATAGGTCCAGGCTTGGCAGCTCGACTCCAGCCACTTTCCCACCAGTGGGATGTGGCTTCCCTCTGTCTATTCTACAAATATTTTCATGGCTTCTGCTCTGACGAACTTAAGTCACTAGTGAATTTACTCGTGCAACCAGACTGACTACGATGTCCCACTCATTTACAGTTAGACCAACCAAATGCAGCCGACAATTCTACTCCACCAGCTTCTTTTCTCGCACTTTCCACCTGTGAAACTCCATTCCATATTCTTGCCAACCTAACGGCTACCATCTCCAGGAATTTAAATGCAATGTCAAATTATCCACTTGACTCCAGTCCATTCTACATAACTCCGTATATCTTGTTCTTTTCCTTTCTCTCTACCTTCGTAACTGTCTTCACACCTGTGTTCCCGTCCTTCTCTTGCCCTTTCTCTAACACCCCCTATAACTGGTCCGTCTTTCTCTTCACTCTCCTCCTGTTTCAACTTTTATTCTTATGTAGCCCCCTGCGCATCAGTTACAGTACCGCCTTGCTTGGAGTAATACGATTATATATATATATATATATATATATATATATATATATAAACATTGAATATATATATATATATATATATATATATATACAATGTTTTTTTCAATGTTTTTTGCAACATTGATGGTAGCAGTTTTTTTTGTTTCTATGGGAATCATTTCTTCTTAGCTTACTTCCCAGTCAACAACTCCCTCCCCTTTTTTCCTTTTTTCTATTTTTCTTTTGTACCCACTAGCACTTCTATGCCTCTGATGGCTAAATTTAAATTTTAAACTCTTAACTAAGGTATGAAAGAGGGGTACGTCTTCTAATAAGAGACATAGGTATATGTCTGCTTTCCCCTTTTGACTTCCTTAAATTCAAAAATTGTTAATTCCACCCCATTTTAATTTCCTGTGGATGGATGATTTTTTTTTGGGGGGGGGGGGGGGGTGGGGGGGGGGACTTCTACCGGAACAAAGTCTTTTATGTCATTTGAATTTCAGTAAATAAAATGTTCGTTTCGCCGTTGCTGAAGAAGCGAGGATTTCCTCGTAGAAATGGCTATTCAACGGATTTAAATATCGAAATTTTTGTTTTATTATATATACTGACTGAAGTGCCATCAGTTTACAGTTGTGGAATTCTTTTCCAACTCCATGCTTTCCAGTCTAATTTAATCTGCAAAAAATTGAATGCAATGTAAATCTTTATCTATTGTCGTCCTGGTTACGCTTCAGTTGCTCTTACTCGTTAGTAATGTCTCTGTTTTCTAATTCTTCGAAACCCGGTGACTCCGTGTGTCATAGTGACTTTACTTCCTTGATTAGTACGAACTCGATTAATATATATGCATGCATATAAATATATTTTTAGTGTATCGAGGCAGCAAATAATTTTCTAAACATATACTGTTAAATATAAGAATTTGAATACATGGTTCTGTTGTCATTTCGCGCTATCACGCGGTGTGACGTCATAGAACTGCATTGCAAATTTTGCGAACTGCGTTTGTTATTTTTGTTAATTATTGCCGTTGCCTAGCGGAGTTTTATGTCAACACAAAATAAAATCGTCGGTGATGGTGGATGTTATTGTGTTACTGTCTTAATAACCTCACTGAAGATGACTTATGTGAGCCGAAAGCTTAAAACCAAATTAATCAAAAATTATCCAAATTTTGTAGAATTTTTTTCTTTATTTTCAACTGAAATTAAAGCCAAAATACGATGTTTGGAACGTCTCATGATTAAACATAATAGACATTCATTGTCTCTTATATTTAACAGTATCAGTCAGTTAAGTGCCATACGTGATACACGCTTGGGCGATCATGTCTCGAAAGAGACATGACTGACTGGGCAGAAGATTATCCCGCAGTAGGTTGCCATTGCTTTCTGCGGTAGACTGGTTGCCTACAAAGGCTACAGAACCCAATCTACCCTGCTATTTATCCCATAACTGGAAGGAATAGTAGGATTAATACCTTTACCAATGAATTGAGCTGGAATTCGAACTCGGCTCCCCGATTTCAATACCGATATCCAATGCACCACAACGCACATTTAACAGCATATGTTTAGAAAAATATATATATATATATATATGTATGTGTGTGTGTGTGTGTGTGTGTGTGTAAGTGTGTAAAAGACACATTTGTCTTTACCAACGCGTTTCATCTCCCGAGGAACTTTATGAAGGTGAATACGGTGATTTTATTTTTTTAACTTCTTTTTATACACGGAAAAAAAAAATGGAGGAAAATATCCCTAAGTTTGCAAATTATAAATTTAAGAACGTTCTAAAATTATTTTTTTTTAAGTTGCGGAAGGAAAGATAAACTATATAGAATGTTCATGTAGTGTAACTGATCAACTAATAAAGGAAAGTGGGTACATGTTTTTGTTTGTTGATCTTTTTCTTTACTTATATATATAATATATAAAATAAACTTCAAGATAAACTTCAATCTATTATATTTCTTTTATATATATATATATATATATATATATATATATATATATATATATTATACTTTAGAACATATACAAACTAAAATCTACGACAAAATGTACGTTTTATTTCGATATTGAAAGAAGAATGCCTCATCAGGTAGTTAGTAATGATGGTAAAAAACGTTATTTTTTTTAAATATATATACACTACCGGCCATAATTATTAGGCGACCCAGTGTTTTAAAAAAGTTATATACTTCATACTATTTTTTAATATTTATTGCGAATAGTGAATTATAGTAAATAATTATAAATGAAAATAGAATGGTTCTTTTCTTAATATTGCACAATAACATGTGCATCAAATGAATCTTATAATATTTAATAATTACCTACATTGCAGTTTCATCAATGAAAGAAGGAAGAAAATTTAGGGTGATTCGGACGAGTTCATCTTTGCTTCTTTGCCTTGTAAAATTTTGCAAAGTAGCAATAACAATAGAACCATTTTATTTTCATTTAGAATTATCCACTTGGCAATAATTACTAAAATTAGTATGAAATAAATAATTTCTTTTAAAAAGCTGGAGTGGTCTAATAATTATGGCCGGTAGATTGATATATATATATATATATATATATATATATATATATATATATATATATATACATTGCAATTACTAATTATTATTTTATTATCTTGTTAAATTATTTATGTATTCATTTATTTATTGTAAATATTTCAAGGAAAGTTATACTTATTAATAATTTTTAAATACACACACTCATATATGTGTGTGTTTATGTGTTTATGTGTGAATTGACCGGCTACTCTATTTCTCCGAGAACAATCGTGATCTAACAACGATATATTGCAGACACCTGCTCAGAGACATTAATGATTGTTCAAAACCTAAAGAGCTTACCTATGGTTAATACTGCAACAATTGCATAATCAGTATTGATCAGCAGTCAATACATTAAAACCCTCGGTTACGATGACTTGTGATTTCGTGCTAGCACAACTATCGACGGCTTCTTAACAGTCTGGATTACACACTTTCTAAGAAATCAACGACAGTACGATTCAAAACACTCACCGACGGCCCGTCCTCTCCCACACACACACATATAATTTTTATTATCTAAAACTTGTGTGTGTGTGTGTGTGTGTGTGTGGATAATTATATTTGAGTACAGGCTGCGTTTATTTATTGAACAATATGTTAATTCGTTTTCTCTAATAAGATATTTCGAATATTCTTGTTTGTAGACGAAACTAAATCGGTAAACTGTTCATAAATAAGGAGATAGATGATTTTCTAAGCACAGCTTAGACGTGGCACAAGGCCGAAAGTATGGACACCCAGTGAGGATCGAACTCACTACTCAATTGTAATGGTTCTAAAGAGAAAAGCTTGTTAACCATTACACCACCTCGAGGTATCCAAATGAATAAATACGAGTTTCCACTAAATATATTTAGGTAATAAAAATCTGTCAGGTTAAAAAACGAAAATCCATGCCTTTCTTTACACACACGCACAAGTGATGAGATACAATTTGCAACATAGCAACAGATCTTTCGGGACAGAAAAACATCGTTCCTTTCATTAGAATTCTGTCGATAAAATCTTGGGTCGACAAAGCCAAAAAGCCATGTTAATATCTTATTTCTTCCATATGCCAATTATATGCATGTGTAATTCTAAAAAAGTCAACATATACGCGCACATAATAATGTATATATATATATATATATATATATATATATATATATATATATATATATATATATATATATATATATATATATATATATATATATATATATATATATATATTGGCCGAGTATAATGATATGCGCTAAAAAGTCTGCCTACTTCCACCGAACGCCCATAGCCCAGGGGTAGAGTCGCCGACTGACTCCATTCCGGTCGGGTTTCAATCCTGGGTAAAAAAAGCAATCGTAGTCTAACCGTACTGATGATATGTGATGCGGCGAAATAGATCTGACTTTATATATATATATGCAATTAGGCTCTGCGAATTGACAGGGAAGCAAATTACGTTTATTTTTTTTCATCATGAGGCTAAGGATTATTGATGTAACTTATTAATTTAATAGAAAGGTGAATGTTTGCCTCCCATTTAATTCTTAGCACAATTTGTATCTAAAAATTTCCTGGCAAAATTTTCAATATATATGATTAATATTTACCAATGAATTCAGGATGAATTTGGTTAAATTGGAACATAAATATTTTTTAATATAAAATAAGAGAATTTAATTTTGCGGTAATATTGATTTACTTATATGTATAAATATATAACATATATAAATTATATATAGGCGAGAAAATGGAATACACACATACGCTACAGGTTTCATTTATCGGAAGGACTTCCTATGACAGAAAGAACGTTTCTCGATGTAACATTGTAATGCGCGTTTGCTATATTTTTTATCTATCTTTTGAAAAGCGAAACATTTAAGTTTGAGATACGTTTCCTTTTTTGTTCTTTTACTTTATTCTGTCATATATATATATATATATATATATATATATATATATATATATATATATATATATATATATATGTATATATATCATTAATCATTAAATACATGAGGAGCAACATATTAAACCAGATGCATGAAACCACAGTAAATTGCAAACACATTAAAGAACTAATCTTACAATCATGCTAAAATTAAAAAGTTAAAGTTAAGATCTCTAAAAAAGGATAAACATTTATAGTATTAACCACAATCTTACCTCAGATTTTCCCTTTACTTCATACCACAATCTGTGATCTAATTAAAGTGTTATAAAAAAGAGAATCTAAATTTTAGAGTAAGTTTAAATACAAAAAGTAGATTAATTATAAAAACTAAATTTAAATACAAAACTATTTTTAGTCGTATACTTTACTAATACAGATATGTTTACCAAATACCAATTCCTAGCGCCTCTTCTCCTACTCCCCACACCCCATATACATTTCTTTATTTTTTACCTTTGTTAAACCTAAAGGACTGATCATAAATGCTGTAAAGGACCATCCCTTATCATCTACTGTTAATCTGTCTATAAATTTTTCAAAACGTCCATTAATCACCTCTCTCCTCTATTTTTTCCCTCTTTTCGTTAAAATTCTAACAAACAATTTACACAACTAATTTCCCATTTTCCACTCTATTTACCTCTCACACATAATTCGCCAATATAAGATAAAGAATTTCCATTTTTTTTCAAACTACCCGATGAGACATTGTCCTTTCAATGTTGAAACAAAATGTACACTTTGTAATAGATGATAATTTGTACATGTTCTAAACTATAATTTATAATAAATATTCACAGGTCGGTCTACTTTATATTGAGCACTGTTTTAAATTAATGTTTTGAACGTTGCTAATTTTTTCTTCCTTCCGTATCTCACTTGGATATATTAGTCATCCACATACAAGCCCATTTCGCTGTATCACAGCTCATCAGTGTGGCTAGACATATCCACTTGCTTCTGGCCGGGATCGAAACTCGACCGATTTGGTGTCAGTCGTAGTCTCTATTCCCTAAGCCATTGGCGCATGGAATCGGAGAAGGGAAATTTTAACGTCTTGTATATAAGCAGTGTACACAGACGCCAGTCACCGAGAGAACTCAATTCATTTCTTAAGAGTCACGCATTATAGCCGAAGTGGAAACTGTTTTTAAAATTTTCTTCTCCAGAGAAATCACTCGTAATAAGAGCATAATATATTAGTCATCCATATATATATATATATATATATATATATATATATATATATATATATATATTCTTTTTATAATCATATCGTTCCAAGCAAGGCATTTTACTGACACTGTTTAACAGGGGGTTACATAGGAGGAAAGTTATGAGAAAGACTGACAGGTTATAGGGGGTGTCATGAAGTGGGTAAGAGAAGGATGAGAATACTGATGAGAGTGGATGGAGAAAGGAGCATGAGAGAAAGGATGCAGGGTAGTGAGATAGGAGATGACTATTGACCTTTACATTTAAATTCTTGGAGAATGTAGCTGTCGGGAAAACAAATAAATGGAAAAGAATTCCACTGGCGGAAAGTGTGAGAAAAGATGATGGAGTAGAATTTGCGTTTATATTTTATTGGCTTCACATTAAAAGTGTGGACCTAGTTGCTAATCTTGTGGCACGAGTAAATTAGGGGGCACCAGTGAGATAAGTTCATCGGAGCAGAAGCCGTTAAAATATTTGTAGAAGAGACACAGGGAAGCCACATTGTGCCAGTAAGAAAGTGACTGTATCTGAGCTGCCAAGTCGGGATCTATCACATTACAGATTCTCCGTTGGATTTTGTCAAGGACATCTAAGGGAATAGCAGGAGCACCCGAACAGAAATGGCAGCTGTATTCAATATATATATATATGTGTGTGTGTGTGTGTGTGTGTGTGTGTGTGTGTGTGTGTGTGCGTGTGTTTATTTATACATACGTTATTTTTAGTGGATAACTTTTGAAATAAACGCCCATTTTCAATTTAAAACAGTGTTTAAAATGCGTCTAGGCATTTGAGAAAACTTAATAAAGAAAATGTACTCTCTCGAAGCTGCTCTATATTTTTTATTATGTTTTTCAGTTATTCAGTAGTTTTTTTGATATATCGATTTTTGTATTATATATATATATATATATATATATATATATATATATATATACCTGTGTGTGTGTCTTAGAACTCAGATGATTGCTTTACAGCAACTAACCAAGAAACAGTAAGCTACGAACCAAGAAACATTAAGCTAACTAACAAAATATTTGTTCTGTTGATCACTCAGTTAAGTTCCATACGTGAAACACGCTAGTGTGATCATGTCTCTGAAGATACTGCCTGACTGGGCAGAAGATTATCCCGCTGTAGGGAAAATCTTTTGCCCAGTCAGAAGATTATCCCTACTGCGGGATACTTGCATTCTGTGGTAGACTGGTTGCCAGCGAAGGCTATAGGGCCCTATCTGTCCTATTATTTAATCCATAACTGAAGGGAAGAGACGGATTAATACATTTCCTAAGGGTATTTGCGCGTAAGTGAATGCAAGGAATTCAACTAGAATTCGAACTCGCCTCCCCGATTTCTCATTCCGAGCGGATATCCACTGCGCCACAAAAATCCTCTTTTGATGCTTTACCAGCCCTCTTTGTATTCGCCCACAGAAAATCCAGCAGGTGCGTTACTTGTCGCCTTTCTACTCTTCATGTATTCAATATGCCCTTTAGGCATTAAATTTTCCAAGGCTTTTCGAGTGATGCATTCCCAGAATTTCAAATGTATTCTTCTGGTTTGAAGTATTAGTTCCCTCTTAGTTTCCATTTTATGCTTTGCATTCTAAGTATCACCTTTTGTTTTCTTCATCTATAATAAAATTGGCCAGCATTCGTTGCTATGCAGAAATATAGTCAATACATAGCAGTTCTGCTATTTGTGTTTGTTTCTAACGATCTTTTCAATTATCTCTTAAAGCTTTACAAACTGGAAGACATCTTCGGATTTTAGGGTTTAAGATATAATTGGGGATATTATTTTATTATTTCCCCTTTTTTTTCTACTTTTTTAAAAATAATGTTTACTCGAGACTTCAGTGTAAGAGGCATAGTTTACGCTGTTAGGGAAGGAAGATGATTGTTATCTCTATGCTTGAACAATTTAAGATTGTAGTGATCGGAGAACCTTCGTCTTCGGAGTCTGTTTCACCGTGCAGTGGTTGGCGGGAAGATAATCGATCTGAAGTTCTAACCAGTGGAACACGAAAGAAAGAAGGGTGGTTCGCTACAATGTGACTGACGTGGCAGGTCTTAACTATGAATGTTGCTAAGAATTTTGAACTGAACTGTACCGCTCAACGGCCGAAACGTCGTACAAATGGCAACAAAGATGAGAACAATAGTCCGAATAATATAAATACTGTAAATACTACCTCATCTCAAAAATATAGACAAATATCTGAGAAATATTGTAACGGAGGTTGCGACCTCGAAAAGCGTATTGTCATAGCGAAAGGTGCCTTTTAAAATTTAAGCCCACTATTAAGAAACTGGAAAATCTATTTAGAAGCAAAGAAAATTCTACAGAACCGTATGTACTATCGGCCCTTTAATATGACAGTGTATGCTAGACAATCTTCTTACGGATAAATAAGAAACTTCAGGAAAAGAAATGTATTTTCACAGAAGGAAGTTGAGGATATCATAGATTGAATATGTGAGAAACGAGAAAACAGAAAGGATTATTATGCTTATGCTTAGTATCTGAAAAAGAAATGTTGAAAATTATAGGGCACATAATAAGAAAAGACTGCTTGGAAATTTTGACACTCGCAGGGTTGCAGGTAGAGGAACAAAAGGAAGCATCCAATAACCTACAGTTGTGGATTAAACTATTCACCCCACCTCCGTTCTATAATTAAAAATAAATCTGTAAGACCTCAAATTTTCATGAAAACTTCATGTACATTTTTTTGCAAATGAGGAAATTAGAAAATATGCAGTGATGCTCACATTGATTTATTTTATTTTATTTTATTTTAATTTATTTTATTTAAGATTTATTTTATTTTATTGACAAATAATAAGAGAAAACACTAAAACCCATTTAACATAAAGTAATTTTTTTTGGGGGGGGGGATTCAATATTTAGTTGTGCAACCATTATTGTTTTCTTTAATCTTTTTTTTTTATAGTTTTTTTTTTATATATATATATATATTTTTTTATAGTTTCTTGCAAGATTACGGCATTCTAATAGGTATTTTGCTTCATTCTTCCTTGGAAATATTCTAGTTCCTCTAAATGTTAAGGACTTCATTCTCTTCCTTTTTTCTTTAAGTATGCCAACAAGTCTCAGTGGGATTTAAGCCAGGATTTTGTACACAGTACGCCCATAACATAATTTTGCTGTCCTTTTAATATTTTATGGCAATTCCCGCGGTGTATTTCGGGTTATTGTCATTTTGTAAAATCCAATGACACCCCAAAGACAGGTTTTGTGCCCTTTGTTTTAAATTAATTTTTAGATTAGCCAAATACTGCTCTTTATCCATGAAACATTCTACTCTCATTAATTTTCTTGGTCCAGAAGCAGCAAAAGATATACCGAGCAGAATACACCAACGATCGTGCTTAATTCTAGGAAGAATAAGTGTTCTTGTTTGTGAGCTTCAACCTTTTCTTTCATATATGGCAGGAGCTCATGTGAAGAAATAATTCTAGCTTGATCTCATTCTACCATAAAACATATTTTTCAATATTTACACCCGTGTTCTAGTTGGCTTCTAGCATAAGCAATTTTAGATGTTTAGCCTAAGTAAGCTTTTCCTTGTGCTACAAGTTTGAAGCCCTACTTGATGAAAGCATCTATTGACTGTCTTTATCAATACGTTTAACTCTGATGTCTGGCAGTGTAATATGTCATTAAGTAAGGATTCTTTGAGATATCTCTAATAATTTTTCTTTCCATTTGTTCAAAAATTTACTGTGTTCTCCTAGTTCTTTATTCATTCTCAACACAGTGTATCTCATAATTCTCCGAATCTCGATAATGCTCCGAATTGTCGATGTAGAAAAACTTTAAACCCTAGGAAAATGTTGTAACTTATATCCATCTCCTTGTTTGTACGCATCAACTATCTTTATTCAGAACGTTTTGTCAAGTCTAGTCGTCTTCGCTATGGTTGCAAAATAAATGTGGAATTGCGGTAAGTAGCACTCATTTATTGTCTTCCTCATCACCTTTTAGAATTGGGACAATACTATTTCCTTTTCAAAGGGTATTTGTATTAAATATCAAATTACCAAAAACTTTTAAAATTGATACTGAGCAATATTATTTCATATAATTTCCACAAGGAGCGAATAATATTCGACTGTACCAATTTTTAGAAAAATCTATAACTATATAATAGATTGAAACTTCTGACTAATTATTCAAAACTAAATATAACATCAACTATGTATAGTAAATTCAGTAATTACTTTCAAGTATACGGCTTTTCTTCGAAAATGTGTAAATATTCAGTGGGACTGAATAATTCTGTTCACAACTCTACTTAACTAGCTGGTATAAATGTTTTAAAGAACAGAACAAAGATTAAGAATTATAGTAAAAAGAAAAACATTATTAAGGCTTTTCCCCCTTGAAATTTATCCAAAATAGCATTATTTCTGTACAAATGTATATGCTGAACTCAAATCAACAATTAGTTATTGAAGAAACTTACCTTTTTTTTTATCTAAATGTCCATAAAAAACGAAATATATTTCGCAATTTTTCTCTCCCGTAAGTCTCACGAAGTCATGTAATTAACTGCAGAATGACGTTCTACATAGGCAACAAATTTCGGCCGATTTTTGGTCGATTTTCTTCCTTTACTGAAACTTCCGGCGATGTACTTCCTGTTATGAATGTAATGCGCTATTGTATTTCTACGCTTATTATATGCTATTTTGGATAAACTTGAATGGGGAAAAGCCGTCAGGAACTAAAACGAATATTTACCCTAAGAGCTAAAGCGAACACGAAATTGTGAAGATTCATGATAGGCTATGACCTGAAAAAACGCGGTGCAAAAAGAATTAAACAACAACAGAGAATAAAATTTAAAAGTATTTAATTCGTATATCAGAGCCCTAATCTCTGCTCGAAAATAAATGTATTACATAAAATATTCTGTGTTAAAATGGTCTCCACAAACTGAAATTAGTCATCCAGGTGGACATGTATACATATTTACCTATTGGTTTGAGCACAAATAATATTTATATCTTAATACATCTCAGGGCTTGCTTCCTCTGGCGTAGCGCCAACATACTGTGACGCCCAGATATGATCGACCTCAATGACTTTGACCTGCAAATATCAAGCAACTGACGATCGTTTTCTTCTTCCGGTCGTGCTAATAATTAGATAGTGGAATTTGAATATTACTTTGTCTAAAATGCTATAAAACGAACTTCAACAAGCTGATACAAAACAGGTAATTTGAAGCGTTTTGACTATGTTCGTTTGGCCGTCTTGTTCTTACGAGTGAAGACAGTGTTTTGTCTTTATGTAAGACCTTTATGTAATTGTAAGACCTCCACAACGAAAATGCTCTCAATTGATCACCTGAGAAACCTCTTCCTGTCTTCCATCATATATGGCTGATGCTAACCTCTAAAAGAATAACTTGATGCGCTTTTTCGCGTTAACGTTTTCCGCTGACGAAATGGAACGGTTATATTGAATCCATTGCTAGAAAGTAAGTTCACTGGTCCGTAGTTTTCGCACTGAATCTTACAATCGTGCTATGTCGGTTGGTAATCGACTTAACGTAACCAAAATTTTAGGAACTTGGTAATCTTCCACTGAAAGCTGACTCATTAGTATTTGGCTAACTGCCGACTAATATCAACTGCCTAGTAGCTCTACTGAACTCCAATAGAACTCTAAAGAACTCCTATTAACTTCCTGTTAGCTCTTATTATTATAGAGTCCATTATCTGAGAAATAGATGTGCTTTCCCTTAACAGATTAAACTTAAGGGAAAGCCTTTGAACATAGCCATTACAGTTGTTTACCAACTGCACAAAGTATAGAAGAAATTGAAAAATTCTACTTGTCGTTAGACGACGCCCAAGACCTTTGCAAATCACAAAAATCATCATAGAAGACTTGAATGCCCGAGTAGGTATAGGTGGTAAGTTGGTAAAAGTTTTGGTAAATTTGGTTTAAGAACCCGTAATGAAAGTGAAGGAAAACGGAACAGAATATAGGATACTGCATAAATAAATAAATAAAAATCAAGCAGGCTAAAGAAGTATGACTCAGGCTAAAGAGGCATGACTCAGGCTAAAGAGGCATAGCTCAGGCCAAAGAAGTATAACTCAGGCTAAAGAGGTATGACTCAGGCTAAAGAGGTTTAACTGAGGCTAAAGAGGCATGACTCAACGAAAAGTGTGTAGAAATAGAAAGAATGTGTATCACCAATAAAGCAGACATGCATAAAATTAACGAGGAAAATAAAATAGAATAACAGGACAAAGTTATTCTAATCAACAGGATACAAACAGTCCAAAAACGGAACGCTGATATTAAAGAAAAAATACTTCAAAGATGAAACGTTTATATCGGAGGACTCTTTCACAATGAAAGAGAAGAACTTGCAATATGTCAGAAATATCGACCAACCGGAAATATTAAAATTTGAAGTAAAATCCGCACAGGCCAAAATGAATAGAAACTAAGCAACAGATAATACGGAATTGTATTAGAGAAACTAAAGACCTTGCATGAATTCAGCATAAACAAGATCCTTCAAACAATAAATGAAATCTACAAACGTGTTGATATACCGGAAGGCCTAAGTAGACGTATTTTCATAGCACTGTCTACGAAGACAAGTGCAAATGAACGTGAACTCCATTGGTCAATCAGTTAATGAACCATAATTATAACAAAACCGATCATCCGAATTCTTAATAATAAATTGCACAGCAGAATAAAACCGGAAGTAGGACAAGAACAGTGGATTTTTGTATACTGGATGAAGGAACGCATTATTCATACTCAGAATATTATCAGAAAGAGCAATACAAGTGTAGAAGGATGTGTATCCATCTTTTATAGATTACGCATAAGCGTTCGATAAAATATGCCACAAAGATCTGTTGGAAGTGTTCAGCAACTGTGATATGTTTGGGAAGTATACTAAGATAACCAAGAAAATATACTGTCAGTAAATTGTCAGCACAGAAACGAGTTAGTAGCTGTGAATAAAAGAAAGTGGTGTAAAACAAGGATATGACCCCCTACTGGTTATATTCAGCATACACAGCAAGGCGATCCTGAGAGAGCTAGAGGTTTTACCCGGATTCATTATAGGCGGTCACAATCTTAACACGATAACGCATACAGATGACGCAGTGTTGATATCAGACTCAGAAAGAAAAATAAATAAACTTCTACAGGTAGTGAAGGAAAGCAAGAAAAAAAGGATTAAACATCAACTGCAAAATGACAAAATGCACTGGCATAAATATCTCCAACTATTTTTATCCAGTGCAATTCGTTCGAAGTTAGTATGAGGTACATTGACAACCGAGAGATTACTTTTTAGCTTGTCTTTAAACTGTCTTTTATCTACTCTCACCCTGGCTATATATGAGAACCGGACGTATTCTATCGTCAGCCATTCTTGCAATATGACCAGTCCAGCAAAGATGTGCCTGCATCTGGAAAGATTCAATTCCATCAATGTTGCATTTTACGAGAATATGACACCCTATCGTCAAAAGTTTAGCTGCAGATCGCGCAGAGACAATTTTTATGGAAGAAATTCAGCTGATTGATATGAGACCTAATATATATGTTTTATGTGATTCTGAAGTTCATATATGACTAAAAGATATCGTAGTGTTAGGATAAGCTCTAGTCACAGAATGATGTAGTTCTTTTTAGGTCAGGTGACATACGTGATACACGCTTTTGGGCAATCATGTCGCAAAAGACATGACTCACTAGACAGAAGATTATCCCTCAGTAGTTTGCCTTTCATTTCTGAGGTAAACTGGTTGCCAGCCAAGGCTAGAGAACCCAATCTGTCCTGTTATTTAACCCATAACTGCAGGGAAGAAACGGATTAATACCTTTCTCAAGGGTATTTCTGCGTAAGTGAATGCAACTAATTCAACTGGAATTCGAACTCGGCTCTCCGAGTTGTCGTTCCGAGTCGATAACGCACGTATAATTCCTTATTGCTATAGTGTACGTTTCAGTTTACTAGTCTTGTTCTGAAACTGTGACTAATTTCTAAGAATAGTTGCAGTATAACTATATTGGCTTTGTGGGCGTGAACAAACACAGATGTGTCTGTGCAGGCGTCTGCAACGAGGATTAGTTAGCCGCCTTGATAGACAGGCATCTTGCCATTTAGATTTTTTATTTTAGAAAGATATATTCTTATTTGTAAAAACTATGGGCATTCAAAAACTAACACATGCATACAGATACATTCACTTTCAATATGGATTTTTATAGGCTGGATATATCTTTATACATTCAAACATTCAATTTCAATAATAATTATATTTAAATAATTATGCTAGGAAAGATACATAAAAGAGACATTCAAGGACAGAAGGATCGATATACCTGTTTTATAGATTAAGTAAATATTTCTTATAAAAAACAATGAACTATTTGAACTACTAGGAAAGCTTTATTTAACTAAGAAAGATTTATGTGCGTTGTGGTGTAATGAATTTCTCGGAACTAGAAATTGGAGAGCCGAGTTCGAATTATACTTAGGTTCATTACACTACATATATGTCCAAATACCCGAAGGAAAGGTATGAATATATATGTAGTCTCCCTCCAGCTATAGACTGAATAGCAAGACAGACTGGGTCTTATAGCATTGGTTGGCAATCAGTTTACCACCGAAGGGAAAACAACCTATTGCTGGAAAAAAATGCTAAGTCATTCATGAATCAAAAGTGACATGATTACCTAAGCGTGAATTACGTGTGACACTTAACTAACAAACTGATTAGAATGTTCTTACGTCTTTGTCTATGAGTGTATCAAATTTGATTAAAATCGGACTACTCCTTCTATAACCCAATTTTTTCGATTATCGATTTTCGATATTTATCGGGGGTACCTTTACACAAAACCTAGCTAAGAACACTCGCAGACGCTTATAGTACAACTGTGAAAAATTTCAAGAAAATCGGTTCAGCCGTTTTGGAGTCTATAGGTAACGGACACACACGCACACACAGACACACACACGCACACACACAGACAAAGTTCCATTTATAAATAAGTCTAGATATAACTCGTCTACGCATGTCACCGATAGAGTCCCCCAGTGTTTCACCATATGCAAAACATTAACTTTCTTTTTTCTATAATTTTTTTAAATCATAAATAATGGTGATAGCAATATTAGTCGGTTCCTTATAAAGAAATATTTGACATTTACTGACGGGGCGGCTTTGACTACTGTTTATTGAAATTTATATAATCTTTCTCTTAAGATCATTTTTCTTGGAAATAGTTTTCCTAGTACAGTAGCTGTTGCAAAAAGCAATGGCAACCTACTGCGGTATAATCAGTCAGTCATGTCTCTTTTGAGACATGATCGCCCAAAGCGTATATCACGTATGGCACTTAACTGACTGACTAAATATAATAGTTGGAAATATGATTAAAACCTATCGGTTATAAAGTGGGGGATCGGTTTTCTATTGTTATCAAGTACTAAACTGATCCCCCCATTAATTATAGTTAATATAATAATGTAATATAATCCATCTCTTCTCACTTTAGCTGTATGTCAAATAACAGGACAGATTGGGTTCTATAGTCTTGGCTGACAAACCAATCTACCGCAGAAAGCAATGGCAATCTACTGCGGGATAAACTTATGCCCTGTCAGTCATGTCTCTTTTGAGACATGAACGCCCAAAGCATATATCACGTATGGCACTTAACTGACTGACAGTAGGTGTTAACGCTATGGGCACCTCGGTGTGATGTAATGGTTAGCAAGCTTGTCTCGCTAGATCCTACTAAAGTAGCGAGTAGCGAGTTCGATCCTCACTGAGTGCCCCATACTTTCGGCCTTGTGCCCCATCTAAACAGCGCTTTGAAAATCAACAGCATCTGTTATCGCTATTTCTAGTATTCATGGAAGTTTCTTTCCTAATCTTTTATTTGAAGTAGTGTGGAATGTCAGAATCTTGATTATGTCATTATTTTCTCTTTGAATTACATGTGATATCCATTTTAGCTAGATGTCCTAGAATTTATATACGCCCTTTAATTTTATCAAAAATAAATCAACATTCTCTAACAAGTAACCCAAGAAACAGGACTCAAGATAAACTTTTCTAAACGAAAAACTATGAACTGGAATAGGAATGAAAGATGTTATCTAACCTGAATCCATCATAAAAATTCCTGATGTGAAAATAGCGAATACTAAACAAACCTCTGTGTGTGAATCAGTTCTAACAACTTTAGCATAAGAGATAAGAATTTTAAACACACAATACTCTGTGCTAGGGGTCGTTTCACCCAACGCCGCAAATTATTTCACCCAACGCCGCAAATTATTACAAAGAAACGAATCATTAAACTGAGGCTTCGATTATTAAACATCCTTTTCAGATCGGGATTTTCTTATAGATGTCATGCATACTAACAAACCTATTCTTCTTCTTCTTCTATGTGCCCTGTCCCTTCAGGACGTAGGCGATCATGGCTCTCCACGTCTCCCTATCCCTTGTGGTTCTTAGTATGTTTGCTCCTGTTGCTCCTGGCAACCCCCGTTCCGTCATCCACCTGATCAAGCCCTGCAAATATGTTATCCGCTGCCTTCCTCTGTCTCTCCTTCCTTCTATCTGTCCAGTCAGTATCAGGTTCTCCAGGCTCTCCTTCCTCATTGCATGTCCCAGGAACTTAAGTTGTCTCTTCCTGATGCTCAGCATCAATTTCCTTTTTGTCGCCATTCTTTCTAACACCTCGTAGTTGCTTGTATGCTCAGTCCACGATATCCGTAGCATCCTTCTGTAGAACCACATTTCGGCCGCTTCCAGTTTTGTCCTCATTTTCGATGATATTGTCCAGCATTCACAGCAGTCACAACCGTATTGGAAACGTTTCAACTGTCAATTGTATACATCTGCTTTCTCAGATAAATGAGTAAAAAATGTAGCAAAAAACACGCCTCCAATTAAAGTAGATAGAAATAACATCAGATCATAAAACGACGCCTACTACCAGTCTGAAAGGGATGCAAAAATACAAAACCCTGCGCACATGTTCAACCATAAATTAAAGCAGATAGATATATCATTAAAACGTAAAACAGCGCCTACTATCATTTTAAAAAAGAGTCAAAAACGCCATATCCTACTACCGCACACACTTATATAATTTATAAACACACACACTCATACGCGAACTAATCCACTTACAGGTACACACACACATACTCACTACAATTAACGACAGCAGTAGCATCGAAAGGGGACCATTCATGTAAAGGCACGGTCCAGCAGCGGACAACTTGAAACCAAGCTCTTCTGTCATTCTGAAGATGAGATTCTGATCTCGAAATATTAATGAATATGAAATGAATAATAAATAGGTAATACCCAACACCTTCTTTACCTTCTTTTATTTTACTAAATGCATTGTGATAGCCTTCAAACATCTACCCATACACTGAGTAAAATGAAACCGAGCGCATGAAGACATTAGATCATTGCATGAACCATCCTTTCTCTAACATTTTGAACTGGCGCTACATAATCATCAGCAAAGAAATGTACCAAATAGCAGAAACTACACCGCTTTAGAACATTCAACTGCAACAAGTAAAATGAACAGCACCTGTAACTCAAAGAAAACATAATGGCATTATCAAGATGTTGACATTCTACACGACTTCAAACAAAAGGTTAGGAAGGAAACCACCATAAGTGCTAGAAAGGATGATAACATTCGACTTGAGAAACTTATTATCATGAAAATTTTTTTCAATATAAAGATTTTATAAATTTCAATCGAAATTAGCACTGGCTTTTCGGTCAATGAAGGTTGAATGTTTCCTAAGAAGAAAACGGCTAAAATTAGCTGTACCATTATTAGATACTGGATTATATTTTTATATGTTTCACCGGTTGAACTGTTGTATATTTTGTAAAGTGAACTATTTGAATATATGATGATTTGTTTTTTCTTAATCTTAAAGACAGTGTTTCGTTTTTGTTCAGAAGTACAACGCAAAAAATTGGACAATTTTAACTAAATGATTCCATCTTTTTGGGTCTTATGGTCGTCGCCGGATATCGATTATCAGCATGTAATCCATCAGATCCCGCATCTTTGCCAATATTCTGAACCATTTTTATCGTATATTTTCGTCTCTTCGTCAAGTCTCACGTTTCACTTTGGAACAATTATTTCGGTGCTTAATGACTAAACAACCTAATTCCTAAATAAGTATATAACACCATTGCTTCCCCGACGGCTACAATCTCCAGGAGTTGAAATGTAAGGTCAATAGACACCTCCTAACACACTAACCTGCTCCCATTCTATCAAACACTCTTTCCATCTGCCCAACCCTCATCCTCGGTATCCTTACTCATCTGTCACCTTCCTCCTGACATTCCCTATGTCTAACCACTCCTTCTCTTTACCTTCGCCTATGTAGCCCCATGCGCAATTGTGGCAGTGGAATGCCTTGCTTGGGGTGAGATGATTAAAAAAAATAAATATATACGACCATAAACATCACCTTTCTTTTTCATTTTCTTCTTCGCCTTTTTCTTAGTCTTCCTCCTATTATTAGAAGTAGTTCGACTTCCGTATTTGTCTATATTTCTGAGATGAGGTAGGATTTACGCTATTTACACTATTCGGGCTATTGTCCTCATCTTTACTACCATGTTTCCGACTGTCGAAACACTGTAAACATGGAAGTAAAGATGAGGATAATAGTCCGAAAATGTAAATAGTGATTTCGAATTCTATTTGAGTTTAAATTGGAAAGGTATTAATCCATCTCTTCTCCCTCTATTTATGGGTTAAATAACCAGCGGGAGAGAATTTTTGTGAAAACGAAGAAGAAGGTTGAATTTTGTTCTTAATTTCTTTTCCACTACAAATTCAAAGGGTAGTTTATACGGAGAGGAGAGAACATTAACCCTCTAGGGCCATTCGTATCATATTTGATACAGTATTTCCCTATAAGGAAACATTTGGTATTTCCCTATAAGGAAACATTTGGTATTCATTGACTGAGCAGCCAGTATTGCTTTCATTTGAAATTTATAAAATATTTCTCTTAAAAAATTTTTCAGGAAAATATTTCTTTCAAGGCTTGTTTTCATACTGTATCAAATATGATACGAATGGCTCTAGATTCGTACAGGTTAAGATTATAGTGATCGGGAAAACAGAGCAGTAGTTCTCAAGAAGAAGCTGTTCGGGTAGAACGTATTTCTCACTTATGGCTTACTGAGGGGATGTGGATGGTGTGCTAAAATATAAACGGTATGGAAAGTCCTAGACGTGAAAGTTAGATCTTGCAAAACGAAGTAATGTCGGTCGTCTTAGCACTTTCCATGGAAGTAGTGATAAAGCAGTGATAGACTCGTCTCAGGGTTAGGGTTAGAAGAGGCTTTTGATAAAAGTAGAGGATAGTATAGGGAGTCAGGCAGTTACTGGAGCAGGACAATATATCGATCATTTCAACTGAATCTAGCAACGTATCGTATTAACGACATCCACTTATGATCAGATGGGAGTTCTAAATTAACTACATGTCTTCCATACGAAGTTACTGAACTCATTATTTGAAAGAAATTTTATAAACATGTAAACAGTAAAATATTCTTCGAATTTTTATTTTTCTCATCTTTCATTGTTATAGATTATATTATTATAGATACGACGTTTCGGTCATATTCCTGTTAGCTTTCTTTAAGTTCCCATTTTCTTTGCTTATGTTATATCTGATGTGATATCTTATCATTAGATTGTATCTGGGATGCTAGCTCTTGTATGTTCCTGATAAACCTGATTTATTTGATCCATAAATGGATTTCAGGACAGCGAAGTGGTCGCAAAGCAAACTAACCATATTTAATATGCCAACATCCCAAATGACATCATTAGTGCATCTCTGGAGCCCATAACTTCAATGGCAGAAGGTTTCCATATTTGTCTATACCGGCAGTTTTGTATCGCTTTTGCTAATTATTTTTACCCTATATATTCGTGTATAAGCTGATTTCATGTATAGCGCAACTCCTGTACTTGTGTATAGCGCGAACGCTTATTTTTGCCTAATGATCATGAAGACTTCCGCTATTCTTCTTATCCTATGTGCCCGGTCCTTTCAGGATGTAAGCGATTATGGCTTTCCACATCTTCTTATCCCTCATGGCTCCTCGCACGCTTTCTCCTGTTACACCACGCAACCCTCGATCCGTCATCTATCTGATCAGGCCCTTCAAATACGTTACCCGCTGCATTCCCCTGTCTCTTTTTCCATCTATCTGGCCTGCTAGTATCATATTCTCTAGCCCTCCTTCCTCATTGCATGTCCTAGAAATTTTAGCTGTCTCTTCTTGATGCTCAGTATTAATTTCCTTTTTGTTTCTATCCTTTTCAAAGCCTCATCATTGCTCACATGCTCGATCCATGATATCCGCAGCATCCTTCTGTAGAACCAATTTAATTGCTTCAAGTTTTTCCTTCATCTTTAATGATATTGTCCAGCATTCACTGCTATATTGAAGAACTGACATCACATAACAATATAGTACTCTTTTCTTTGCTTCTAGCGAAATTTTCTTGTTTCTTAATACTTTATTCAACTTCTGGAATGCTTCATTTGCTATGCCAATTTGCCTTCGAATCTCTGTGTTGCACTCTCCGTCTTCTGTTAGAACACTTCCCAGGCATTTACATTTTTGTAGCTGCTTGATTTTAGTATCATCCACCTGTATTTGGCATTTTTGGCTGTCTTTTTTTGCTGATGACCATGCATTCGGTTTTCTTATAGTTTATTTGTGGTCCTTTCTTGTCACTCTCTTCAGCTACCTTCTGTAGGATGTCTTTTAGTTTCCTTTCCGTGTCTGCTATGATCACTGTATCATCTGCGTACCTTATTTGTTAAAATTGTGGCCTCCGATGACAAATCCTAGCATAACATCTAGGGTCCTCAGAATAGTCTCGCTGAACAAGTTGAAGAGTTCCAGGGAAAGTACACATCCTTGTCTTACGCCCCTTTCTATCTTTGTATATCTGCTGAAATCGTTACCTGTCCGTATGCAGGCGGTTTTCTGCCAGGAGAGATTCTTGATTACTCTTATGTCTTTCTTAAATATGTCGAGGCTGCCGAGCATCTCCATTAATTCTTTGTGGCGTATTTTGCTGAATGCTTTTGCGTAATGGATAAAATATAACCATAAATATGGCGTTCCTTTCTCCAGTGTCTTTTACGAAATTCGAGTATATATGACAATTGCGTTTAATTTTTGTTGTAGAGTGACTGAAAACCCTGCAGCACTATCAATAATGAAATGGCTCATGGTCTGAAATGGTCTATCTAAATAAAGAATAGGAGTATTCGAGGCGTAATATTCGATTCCCATTCGAGTAATATTTGGATTGATTACTTTTGCGATCTAAACCTCTCCTCTCTGAGTTGTAAGTTCTGTCTTGTCTGTTATTGTAACTATTGTATTGATCTGTGTATATCCGTTTAGCTGCGGTTATTGTTCTGAATAATTCCGCAGCACACCTTCTCTGTGTATCGTATCCACCTCAGCGATACAACAATGTCCTACGATTGTCTTGTGAAACAATAGTCTTATTATTCATGCAACTACTGGAATGATGGTTGTCTTTAAATGCCACATTCTTGAAATACACCCAGGTCCCTGTATTTAGAGTGTTTACCAAACTATTTTACTGAAAATACTTTCAGCTGAGAGCACGATCATGTCGCTGAGATAACATTTTCTCGTTTGAATTTATCTTATTTATAAATCTAACATTGACCTGTTCATTGCATACTATTGACATATATGGTCTTGTGCTCCTACTATACATATCGAGATTCTTTACAAACTTTAAAGATATATCTGTAATGTAATTAATCCTTACCTGTCATCTAGACCTCAGTCACTTTCTCATCAACGTGATACGATTTCTCTGTTTTCTACAAATATTTTCTTTTATAGCCACCGTTCAGATGAGCTTTTTTCTTGGTGTTCCTACTACATGAATTTAAGCGTGCTACTAGATTGGCAACTACGTCCCATCTCTTTAGTGTTGAAATAGGTTGTTATGGTGCCCTATCTATACTGGAAGGAACTCTTCCTCCTTTATAAATACTAATCTGACTTCTTAAATGAGGCAGTCGAGACGTAGTGCAATTTGACAATTCTGACAGATACTTCTATCTGCTGACTAATAGCATTCTTATTTTGCATATATGTTCTGTTATTCCAATACACTGGTTCAACCTACCTTGTTTTCGTGTATTTTCCCTGGCCCTAACAGGTCACAGCATAGGTAGATACAACCGCTACTTCTACTCTAACAGTTTCTTTTCTCGCACCTCTAACCTCTGGACCTGCCTTCAAATTTTATGCTTCATGCATCGTCAATCGCTATCTTCTGTCTTCTTGAACCTTGTTCCTTTTTTTGTCATTTTTTCATTTCTATCTCTTCTCGATATACACGTTCTCTTTCAGTGTCACAACCTGTAGCCACTTCTGCCTTCGTGGAACTAAAAAGGATGTTTAATTACAAATATAAAAGCTTAATATGACTCTGACAAGGGGATACAAATTGTATGTATCACGGTCAAATGTGCGGGAAATGATTAAAGCATATAATATTGAAGATGGGTCCCAGTTAGAAATATCTTCAGATCTTATAACTCAGTCCGGTCAGGTAGCGTCCGGACAGGTATCTTGATGTGACTCTCAAATCACCTTAACTGCTTCGTCCTTCAAAGTTTGAAACCACAACTCTCTCGACACCCTGCCGCTCAAGAACAGTGAGTCAACCCCAAAGGTGATATACCCAACTAGTCAAATACAAGTTGCTGACAAGTATTTGTTATACTGAACGTGTTATTTACTGTAGTCTATTGTAATTCACCACTACAAACTATGTACATGTTAACATCTTCAAGCAATTATGATTGAAAACTAGTGAGAGCCATGTCTTGTGTAGTATCAGATTATTATTATTATTATTATTATTAAACACCAGCTATAGGTTAAATAGAAGTGTAGATTTGATTCTACAGCCTTGCTTAGCAACCAGTTTACCACATAAAGAAATTTCAACTTCAGTCAGTTAAGTGCCATACGTGATACACGCTTGGGCGATCATGTCTCGAAAGAGACATGACTGACTGGGCAGAAGATTATCCCGCAGTAGGTTGCTATTGCTTTCTGCGGTAGACTGGTTGCCGGCCAAGGCTATAGAACCCAATCTGTCCTGCTATTTAACCCATAACTGGAAGGAAGAGACGGATTAACCCCTTTCCCAAGGTTATTTGCGCGTAAGTGAATACAATGGATTCAACTGGAATTCGAACTCTGCTCCCCGGTTTCTCGTTCCAAGCCGATATCCACTGTACTACAACGCACATCCTCAACTTACTAGGAGAAAATCTGCCTAGTCAGTCATAGTATGTGTATGGCACTTAATTGACCGTTACCTTGCTGAGGGGATAATAGGGTTTGCGTAGGGTAAACACCTCTACCAGTGAAAAAGACATGTTACAGAAGCACCGACAACCGCCTCATCGATGGCGTAAGCTCCACTGGAAGCGATGGGGTTTAAGAGTTATTATTATCTGAGATCCTTTCTTACTTTTTGGCCTACGATCAAACCACGCTTCATGCATTTGTTTTCCTGAGATCTCAGAAGTTAAGCAGTATCAAGCCTGATCAGTATTACGATGCGGGAAACTAACTGTAAGAAACATCTTACAATCTGATATAACAAAGGGTTAATAAAACGTAAAAATGATTCCCCATGGTTTCAGACACCTCCAAGGAACCTTGTGGCAGAGCGGTTATTAGTAAGTGTAGCAGCAGTAGTACACCTGCTAATGCCATATCAAAAAATATAGTTTTAAGAAAACCTGAATGCGCAAATTTGCTTTAGCGTTAAATAGAAACATTCTTAGTTGTGAAATTTTTAGGATACAAATCCTATATCATCCAACAATTAACTAAAACACAAAAAGTAGAATTGCACACCCGCAAAAATGGATCAGAACGACTTAAAACATTCGGGAAAAATTCAGACCAAGGCAAATTTTACAAGTCAGTGTGAAAATTAAGATTCTGAATGCTGATTGGATAGAAAATAGCAAATTGATCTATGACGCCATTTAATTTTTCTTAACACCTAGAAAATTCGGTATGTGATTCTGATCCAGTCACATGATGAAATTCACTACTTAAGAACGTCCCTTGACCTGTCAAATCAGTCAGAATTGGAGTGGTAACTGAAGCATATCGTCGCAATGTAAGGAAGAAACTTCAAGCCGACGCGGTTGTGTCTCACCGTATTGTTGACCAAAATCTGTCTGATATTACCTACATGTTCATGTTTTTCAGAGAAATGTTGTTTAATAGTAATCTGATCAGAAAGATGACATGTAAGTCTACGGGAGAGCGTGGTTGTAGTAAAACCAATATATGTACTGGGTTTTTTATTAGTATCAGAGATGCAATCGCTGAATGGGCATTTTGGTCAACAATACGGTGATCCTTACTCATACACACAGTAAGAGAAGCCTGCAGATATTGGAGGCCATGTACATCAAATCTAAACAACCAACACTCAATAAAATCAACTTTAAATCCGAACATAACATATTACATTGCATTTGACTACATGGTTTTGTTGTCATTTCTCGCTATCACGTGGTGTGACGTCATAAAACCGCATCGGCAATTTAAGAACTGCGTTTATTATATTTGGTAACTATTGCCGTTGCCAAGCGGAGTTTTATGTCAACACAAAATAAAATCGTCGGTGATGGTGGATGTTATAATATTTAGAGTTTAAACAACCTCTCTGAAGATGGCTCATGTGAGCCGAAAGCTTAGAAGAAAATCAATAAATAATTATCCAAATGTTGGAGTATATTTGTCTTTATTTTCACCTGAAATTAAAGCCAAAATACGACGTTTAGAACGGCTCATGATTAAAGATAATAGACATTCATTGTCTCTTATAGTTAACAGCATATGTTTAGAAAATTACTTGCTGCCTCGATACTATTACTGCACACCACTGCAAATGACCTATCCCGAGGAAAAAAAATAAATCGATTTACACCCTGTCACTTCAGTGGGTCTAAAACTGACGGCTTGATGAAAGAAAGGAAAGTAAAGCAGTTGTTTCAATTAATTTTCACAAGGGTGTATAATTAAGACAATATTGATCTTGTGATTGTTGCCATTGTTATTAATGTTCTTTCTTGTTTTGATTTTTAGTTTGTTATTCTATGGAAACATTTTGGAATTTTTGTACAGTTATTTTTTATATCAGGCAGCAAGGCCTCTGACCGGGAATTTTGAGGTCTTCAGAAGAGGGAACTCGCCTTTTAATCGCTGTTGTTCTCAGATCCACTCTGGCTGGTGGTGGTAGCTATGAGAAAATAGTGAACCCTTAAGCCATACAGTACGAAAAGATAAAAGTTCATTCTTCTTGTAACAATACCAGCAATAGACTTTTACCGTAAAAACAACAGAAATATATTTCTATAACAAATGACCAACAACAGAATCTTTTAGTAAAATGGTCCATAATATCTGTAGTTGAATCTAGAAACTTTTGTTCAAAATATTTCAATTTCAGCATTAAATAAGGCATAGAAATTGATATGTCGCCAAACGAGATCAACCAACCAACAAGTTATTCAGTTTTCATACGCAGATGATTTATTAGTAAATGAATCGGAAGGAGAAATCAGCAGGAAGAATTTAAATATTTTTTGCAATCTTTACATTCACTTCCGCAATGTATCGCTGGGAAGAATCCACCTTTCTTACCTCAGCTATGGTTTTTTTAGCAATCGAAACTCTGGCCGTAGTTGACAACCAGTCTATGAAAAGGACAATATTTAATCCGAAGTTTTATTTGGCACTTTTATTATATCTACGGTCCTCCCAGCGTAATTTAGATGTGGCACAAGTTCGAAAGAATGAGTGAGGATCAATTATCATCATTTATCCATCACACCCAATGGTACATAGGGCAGCAACTTTTTGTTGCTGTTTCTGTAACAAACTGTTTTTTTTAACGGGACAAGGTTGTTAACCCTGCACCCAACCGCCAAACCTGAATAGATAGATTATGGACTGAAACAGATAGATAGATAGATAGATAGATAGATAGATAGATAGATAGATAGATAGATAATGGACTGAAATAGATAGATAGATAGATAGATAGATAGATAGATAGATAGATAGATAGATAGATAATGGACTGAAATAGATAGATAGATAGATAGATAGATAGATAGATAGATAGATAGATAGATAGATAAATAGATAGATGGATAATCGATTGAAATAGATAGATAGATAGATAGATAGATAGATAGATAGATAGATAGATAGATAGATAGATAATGGACTGAAATAGATAGATAGATAGATAGATAGATAGATAGATAGATAGATAGATAGATAATGGACTGAAATAGATAGATAGATAGATAGATAGATAGATAGATAGATAGATAGATAGATAGATAGATAGATAATGGACTGAAATAGATAGATAGATAGATAGATAGATAGATAGATAGATAGATAGATAGATAGATAGATAGATAGATAGATAGATAATGGACTGAAATAGATAGATAGATAGATAGATAGATAGATAGATAGATAGATAGATAGATAGATAATGGACTGAAATAGATAGATAGATAGATAGATAGATAGATAGATAGATAGATAGATAGATAGATAGATAGATAGAGATAGATAGATAGATAATGGACTGAAATAGATAGATAGATAGATAGATAGATAGATAGATAGATAGATAGATAGATAGATAGATAGATAGATAATGGACTGAAATAGATAGATAGATAGATAGATAGATAGATAGATAGATAGATAGATAGATAGATAATGGACTGAAATAGATAGATAGATAGATAGATAGATAGATAGATAGATAGATAGATAATGGACTGAAATAGATAGATAGATAGATAGATAGATAGATAGATAGATAGATAGATAGATAGATAGATAGATAGATGATTGAAATAGATAGATAGATAGATAGATAGATAGATAGATAGATAGATAGATAGATAGATAGATAGATAATGGACTGAAATAGATAGATAGATAGATAGATAGATAGATAGATAGATAGATAGATAGATAGATAGATAGATAATGGACTGAAATAGATAGATAGATAGATAGATAGATAGATAGATAGATAGATAGATAGATAGATAGATAATGGACTGAAATAGATAGATAGATAGATAGATAGATAGATAGATAGATAGATAGATAGATAATGCTGAAACAGAAAGAAAGATAGATAGATAGATAGATAATGCACTGAAACAGAAAGAAAGATAGATAGATAAATAGATAGATAATGGACTGAAACAGAGAGATAGATAGCTAGATAGATAATGAACTGAAATAGATAGATAAAAAAAGTATCTTGAAACTGAAGAAGGGAGAAAAGTTAGAAAAACTTTGTCTTTCTTTCCCATTTGCTTTCCTTCCAAGAGTAAAGCAGGAATGAATTCTCAAGAAAGCCGAATGAACAGCTACTTCCGCCTCTCTTTACCTTTGAACCTCAGCACATGGTCCTTACGTTTACAACACCTGGAATTCCCAAATGGTCACCCATTTAAGTACTGACCAGGTTCGATGTTGCTTAACTTCGGCGATCGGACAGGAATTGGTGTATTCAACACGATATAGCCGTAGACGAATAAGGACCAAACTTAGTAGTAATTTATCTCGCAGGACAGCTTATTAACCATTACAATGTGTCTAACAGTCTACTGATTTTCTAAGAGTAACGTGGCACAAAGTTGAAAATACCGAAAGTGTGAAGTACTCAGCGAGGTTCGAACTCCGTACTCCGTTATTGATCTAGAAAAACACGCTGAATTGTAAAATAGTTTTCTATGTGTAGCTTAGATGTAGTACAAAGCCGAAACTATGTATTCCCCAGTGAGGATCGAACTTACTACTCGGTCGCAATTGGTCTAGTAAAACGAACTATCACCATGTACAAGTGTCTAATGATTTTAAATGCATAGCTTAAATGTCACACAAGGATATAGAGCATTCAATTAGGACTGAACTCACTGTCCAATAGTATTTGATCTAGATAAATAAGTTTGCTAACCATTACCCATGGCAAAATGCCCATATCCGCCCAGCATACTTGCAGTTTCGGACCTCAACTGGAATCATTACATTGAGTCAATAGCTAAATCCATTACTAGGAAGGTTAGGTCACTGTTTGGCCAGAACGTTTTTACGCCTGATTCCATATTGCAGATATACAAATCAACCACCCGTCCGTGCATGGAATACTGCTGTCATATATGTTCAGGCGCCCCAGCTGTTTGTCTCAGTGTTTTCGGCAGGCTTCAAAGGAGAATTTGTAACGTGATACGTCCCGACTTGGCAGCTCGACTCCAGCCACTTTCTCACCAGAGGGATATTCTTCCGTCTATTCTACAAATATTTTCATGTTTTCTGATTCGACATACGTAAGTCACTGGTGCCCCCGCCACTAGAATTTACTCGTGCAACCAGACTGGCAACTAGGTCCCACCCATTCACTGTTATATCAACCAAATGCAGCCGTCAATTCTACTCCATCAGCTTCTTTTCCCGCACTTTCTGCCTGTGGAACTCCTTTCCGTATACTTGCTTTCCTGACGGCTACAACCTCCAGGAATTTAAATGCAATGTCAATATCTTTCTCTTATCCACTTGACTCTTTTCCTTTCTCTCTGCCTTAGCAACGATTTTCACACTTGTTTTCCCATCTTTCTCTGGCCCTTTTTCTCACACCCACTGAATTGGTTCGTCTTTCCCTTCATTCTCCTCTTGTCTATATCTTTGTTCTTATGTAGCCCCTGAGCATCAGTGGCGGTACCCCTTGCTTGGGGTAAAACGATTAAAAAAACATTAAAAACACTGGTTGGCTCCGTGGATGCTGAAAAACACAGACGTTCCTGAGCGGGTGGACACGTTTAGAAACAAGCAACGATGACGCAGATGCAAAATCACACTTGTTTGCAGTGTCGTAATGGCTCAGAGAAACATGCTATTTCTCAACACATAAATTTTATAATATGCCTTGGTATTCGAATAAGCATGGTCATCTTTGTTGCTATAAGTGTCGATCATTGTACAACCCAGATGTGTGGATGGTCTAATAAAATGATTCTCGAACATTTTTCTGTTGCCGCCCCTTATCATACCGAAACACAACCCTAACGTCCCCACGAATCTAAAGTTAGCTTTTAATTGGATTTTTCTTAATGCTCGTATCGCATCTCAAATGAGTCTCTTAGTTTTTTCCTTAATAATTGTTATATAAATGTGATACACTGTAAAGTAATGAAAAGATAGTTAATGAATAACAAATAGCAATATAAATCTCTAATATCTTTAGAGAAAATTCTATACAAAAAACCTATTTTTTATCTATGGTAGGCTGAAAGGACTAAAATGAAACTCATACTAATTTATTACACATTTTTCTTCTTAACTGATTCATCATCATTTAAAACACTTTAAGATTGGTCAGGATGGCATTTCAGCTCTCCAGACTGAGCAATTCAATACAACTGCCAGGAAGCTAGATATAAATTATCATTCCATTATAATTTATCAAATCATTTTTCCCCTTTTTCTTTTCTTTTTTTCTCATGAATAAAAGGAAAGAAAACATTCATTATCATCATTTTACTCTAGCTCACTACAAACTCTTAATTGGGCAAATATGATTAGTAATAATATCATTTTAAAATCCCATAGATTATTATTTTCATTAGCAATAATATAAACACATTTTTTACACCAGAAATAACAGATGCCTTACACTGAATCATTAGTGACTTGCAGTCTCATTCCAGAAATCTCATGAGTATTCGAGATGCTTTCAGTAATTGTCTAACTGGTTCCAACGCTTTCCCTAAACTTTAGTTCCTTCATTATTGTTTATTTATTTATTTAATTTTGACTCTTCGACCAGTTCTCAGAACTCTGATATCGACTAGTAACACCGTCACCTGTAAATTTGGCATCGTCTACGGTTCCCTGACAAGGTCGAGATACTCATCTATGTTTTCCTTTTCTTCTTTGTCGTCTGGGACAGAGAATTCTTTTTCTTCTTCTTCCCATTATTATTATTATTATTATTATTATTATTATTATTATTATTATGTTGTCATTTTTTATCATATTTCGATTTTTGCTACCAACCAAGTCCGCGGGAAGACCTAAAGCAGGTTGCGGTGTGTTGTTATGACTCCATTTCATGTTTTTCTATCTCCCCCATCATCCCTAGTGTTACACAGACAAAGTTCTCCTAAGTGTGTGGGCTGTACGTAATAAGACAATTTTTTGTATATCTCTTAAACTGGGCTTTCAATGGATTCTTTCAATGTGTTGTTTTGTTTCATTTTTTATCATTCCAAGTGCACCTACTATCACTGGCACAACTCTTGTTTTCAATTTCCACATTTTTTCTATTTCAATTTCCAGGTCTTTATATTTTGACAGTTTTTCAAATTCCTTGGTTGCTATGATACAATCCGCTGGACACGCCATATCAATTAATAGACAAGTTTTTTCTTTCTGGTTTTTAACAATAATGTACTGCCTATTTGCTTCAATTTTTCTATCTCTGTAGATGGTATAATCCCATACAATAGTGACATCTTCTATTTCTGTAACCGGTGCTGGGGGATGTTCATACCAATGTTTGTTTACAGATTTTCCATAGTGTTTGCACATTGTCCAATGTAAATATTGCCCCACTCTATCGTGGCGATTTTTATATTTATTTGGGGTAAGTACAGAACAGCCTGAGATTAGATGGTCTATTGTTTCTTGGTGTTTATCACAAAACCTGCATTTTGGATCCATATTATTATGTATAATATTTGAATGAAAGTTTCTAGTAAAAAGCCTTTGGTCTTGCGCTGCAAGAATAACACCTTCGGTCTCAGACTTTAATCCAGATGCACGTAACGATCGATGGGTATTAACTTTATCAACATTGGATTTATTCGCATGTTCTGGATACTGGCCATGCAGAGGTTTGTCTTGCCAGCGTTGTTTCATCTGTTCAAGAGCCTTATCTTTGGTTTTCATTTTCATATTTTTTGCCGCAATAGTATGTTCTTCGCTTCTGCTTTGCTTTTCTACAGAATCTACTAGCTGTAAATCTTTTTTGTATTTACTGCCTTCTTTTATTATTGAATATTTTTTTCTTTTTTTCTTCATCATACCTTACTAACTGTATCATCCAGTCCTTTGTTGTTTCTTTGTATGTTAGTAAGCCAATAGTTGTTGTCCTGTATGACAATTGTAAATGAATAAGACCTCTTCCACCTTCTTTACGGGGTATGTATAGATGTCGTTTAGAGTCCAGTTTAAGATGTTGAAACTATATTGGACAACTGGGATTGCCAAAATTCTGTTCTGAGAATTCAATTCAGTTTTTAATATCATTCGTAGCTTCTATAGTACTTTTTCGCACTATTTCTTTCATTTTTTTATATTGAATATTTTCACCCTCATTTACACCTAGGTATTTATAAGCTTCTTCTGGCTTTAATTCTTTTATTGTTACAGCAGGGACTAAGCTAATTGAGGATGTTTCTTGTAGTGATCCACGTAAAACTGTAGCTTTAGCACATTTATTCAAATTGAATTTTATTCCAATGTTTTTACTGAAGCATTTTACAGTTTGCAGAAGACCTTCCAGTTCATTATCATTCTTAGCATACAACTTTGTCATCCATGTAAAATAGATGGCTTATTTTCTTTTGGCCTAATTTATAACCACATTCTGTCTTATTAAGTTGACTGGTTAGTGCTATCAATGATATGCAGAATAGTAAGAGAAACAAGCAATCACCTTGAAATATACCTCTTTTGATGTTTATTTCATCAGACTTATAGGTTCCATTTATATGATTGAGGTAAAGGGTTGTTTTCCATATAGACATGCACTGTTTGATGAAATTGATGACGACGGGTGATATCGTGTACATATTTTAGCTCTTTAAAATCCAGGAATGTGACACACTATTGAATGCCTTACGATAATCTATCCGGGTGGTACGAAGATTTTTCTTTGTACTGTAGCAGTTTTCCAGGATCATTCTGTTAATAAGCAATTGCTCTTTACATCCGTAACAGCCACGTTTGCACCCTTTTTGTTCAAGCGGTAACATGTCATTTCTTTCCAAGAATAAATATGTCTGTTTTGTTAAAATAGAAGTTAATAGTTTATATGTTGTCGGAAGGCATGTAACTGGTCTGTAATTTTTGGGTTGTTTGTGTCACTATTCTTGGGTAGAAGAAATGTAATTCATTTGGTCATCCATGCAGGAATTTTAGAGGGATCGTCAACCATTTCTTGAACTTCTTTGGTTAGTTTTTTTATGTGCTGTATTTAAATAATATAGCCAAAAGTAAGGAAATTCATCTATACCTGGGAATTTTCAATTGTGTGCTTTTTCTAGTGCAAATGTAACATCCTCTTTTGTAATTCCAGCTCATATCTGTTCTGGTTTAATTTTTGATTCGTTCTATCTTTTGTGCAATCCAATCTACTTCTTTGTTATGTTTTTTAGGGCAAGCCCATATTTTTTCCCAGAACTGTGTAACTTCTTCTATTTTAGTGGGGACTGTCACTTCAGTTCTTTTTTTACCTATTTCCCTGTAAAATGTCTTGTTTTGTCTGTAGAATCTTGATCTTTTCTCATAGCGTCTTATTCTTTTAGCCTTCAGCTGTGATGTTTGCTTTATTTTTTCCTTAGTTGATAAGACTTCATTTTCATTTCTAATGTTGTATTTTCTTTCGACTCTCCTGCTTTTCTTAGTTATTATATTTATTCCTCTAGTCAGTTCATCCAGCACTGATAGTTAATTTCTAAGTTGTTCGATTTCTTTTTCTATTTTTCTTTTCCAAGGTGGATCTTCATGTCTGCGAGACTGCCTTGTTTTTAATTTGATGTTCAGTTTTTTGTTGCTGCTATTGCTGATGCATATATTGCTTCGTTGAGATTTGTATGAGTGTCTTCATCCAAGATTAATTTCAGTGCTGCATTGTAGAGCTTAATAGTTCGGAGGTTATGCTTTGTTCGTTGTAATTTTTTGACTTTTTGCGTTTCATTCACTTGGGCAGATTCTGGTCTGCGCAACTATCATTCGCCTGTATGTCGAAAATTTATTTGCTTGTGCAGTTCCCGGTTTATGAACTTTTACACAAAAATGTCTATTATTATTATTATTATTATTATTATTATTATTATAACTACTACTACATTTTTTACCAGCATTAAATAGAGATTTACATTGGAGATCAAGTAACAGCACGTTTCCAAAATACTCCAGCACAATCCTTACAGTTGAAGCTGTTTTCGATAATATTGTCCTTTCGATGGTTCGGAATTATCTACTAATTTCTAGTTCCGGGAGTTTTTGTAGGACCAACCTCCACTTTCCAATAACACCTATCAAAACTGACACGTTAATTTTCTACAATTTTCCAAGCTTTCAGCTTTCAATGGAGGATGTGGAACTGAGTATCAAACGTTATTTTTTCGAATTCACTACTGCCAGATCCTACCTTCTGCTCTGAACTACGTGATCTACGTGAATCTTAAAATTCCAGAGGATTTTATGTGTTTTTTACACTTGGTTATGTTTTCATTTTCATAATTCCTACAACAAAATCCTGTCCTTTCGCCCGGGTTGAATGATTCATTTGATTCTCAAAATCGCATTTGACTTTTTGTTGGTTTCATTATTCTGGACAGATCCTGGTCTATTCATATAACAATAGCCTGCATTGTTAAAAATTATTTTCTTGCACAGATCTAATAGATTAACTTTTCCGGCCATCCATCTCTATTATTATTATTATTATTATTAGTAGTAGTAGTAGTAGTAGTAGTAGTAGTAGTAGTAGTCGTGGTAGTAGTAGTAGTAATATTAGTATTAACTAGCGATTTACACTGGAGATCATGTGATACACGTTCCCACAATACTCCAACACGGTTCTTAATATTAAAGCTGTTTTCAATAATATTGTCATTTGGGTTGTTCAAAATTATCCATTAATTTCTAGTTCAGGCAGCATCAAAATTCAAAACTGACACGGTAATGTTCTACAAAATTTTTAGCTTTCTGTTTTCTATCGGTGAGGCAATAATGAGTAACAGCCATGTTCTTTTTTCCAGTTCACTACCACCAGATCCCGTCTTCTGCTTTTGCCCGGGTGATTTGTTTGAATCTTAAAATCCAAGACGATTTTATGTGTTTCATCCACTTCGGCAGATTTAGCGTTGTGCATCTACCATTTGTCTGTATTGAAGTGTTTCTATTGGATCGTCTTCACCACACAGACATGCCTATTCTTGTTCCCTTTCTCGACTAATTTGAAATTTGCTAATTACGTGTCTAATCATTACTTTCATACAGCCTAAGTTTGATACTTTTGTATCTTTTATTTTCCTTTGACTTTGAAGAAAATAAAAATTAATATCAAATTACGGGGATGTAAGTGAGAGACAACAACATAAATATTTTGAACATATATATATATATATATGTCAGTCATCCACATACCAGCCTGTTTCGCTTTATCACGGCTCCTGAGTGTGGCTAGACACATCGACTTGCTTCTGGCAAATATCGAAACTCTACCAATTTGGTGTCAGTTGGAGTCACTATCCACTAACCCATAGAATCAGAGAAGGGAAATTTTAACGTGTTGTATATAAGCAGTGTATACATACGCCAGTCACCGAAAGAACTCAATTTATTTCTGAAGAGAAACGCTTATATAGCAGAAGTATATATATATATATATATATATATATATATATATATATATATATATATAAGTATAAATCTAACCAAGAGCCAACGGACCTACCTAGGTTACACCTAATGGATTGTCATGGCAAGTTGGAGCCAGCTTGCCTTGACGATCCGTTAGGTGAAACCTAGGTAGGTCTGTTGGCGCTAGGTTAGATTTATACTTATTTGTTTGCTCTGCTATTGTATTGAGCGCTTTATGTGTTAGGGTTCTCGTCTCGGGCTTTTTTTCTTTCGACAAGTACTTTGACTTATATTTCAAGTACTTAGTTCTTTTCTTTTTTTGCTTCCAGTTTTTTTGCCTCCGCGTTTATACTCGGTTGGTTTTTAGAGACGGGTTTAAAAATAAATTTATTGTTATATATATGTGTGTGTGTGTGTGTGTGTGTGTGTGTGTGTGTGTGTGTGTGTGTGTGTGTGTGTGTGTGTATGTTACGAAAAATCTCGTAGATTAACGAAATGGTTTTAACAACCGACATATTTAATTTATTTCTTTGAGCATTATTTTTAATTGATACTCGTATTTAAGTATCATATCTAATCAAATTGGAGTATCGATTAAAATAATACCCAAACAAATAAATTATCTCTCTCTCTCTCTCTCTCTATATATATATATATATATAGAGAGAGAGAGAGAGAGAGAGAGTTATTTAGTGTTACAATAATAGCATATGGAAATGCAGATCAAAGGTTTTCAGGTTTCACTGCCAAGTACACGCTCACTGTACACTTGGCATCGAAACCAGAAAGCTTTTGTGTTGCAGTCCCATGTTATTATTATTATGGCACTAATAATAACTATATCTCAATAAAAGCTCTACTTCTCTAATGAGCACTTTGTAAAAAAGTAATAATTACCAAACTGTAATATATATCCATTAGTTTGGCTGATCATGTGTGCAAGGAAAAGTGTGGTCACCAATTAGTGTGGAATGAAGTAAAAATACTAGGTAGAAAAGAGCATTAAAGAAACAGACATCTGAAAGCATCAGCACATATACTAGATTATGACAGCTTCCTCATGCAGATATATCATATCAGAGCCATTAATCAATAAATAAAGAACTTCATGCGCCAGTAATACCAGCAGTATTGGAGCATGAGAAAAAAAGACTCCTGTGGTTAAAGGAAGGTAATAGAAAATAGGTTTGAAAATTGTAATAAAAAATTTCAAAACCTATATTCTTAATGTGGACAATCCTTTATTCAAACATTGTTGTATACTCTTTTTTATGCCTTCTTTGGAGTAATTGGCCATGAATAACTTAAGTGAAAAAATCCCCAACAAACAGATTTGACAAATTTCTCATTAAACAATAAGAAAAAGAAGAGCTACAGAATACTAATAGATAGATAGATAGATAGATAGATAGATAGATAGATATGAATAAACTAGGGATAGATAGATAGATAGATAGATAGATAGATAGATAGATAGATAGATAGATAGATATGAATAAACTAGGGATAGATAGATAGATAGATAGATAGATAGATAGATAGATAGATAGATATGAATAAACTGGGATAGATAGATAGATAGATAGATAGATATGAATAAACTGGGATAGATAGATAGATAGATAGATAGATAGATAGATAGATAGATAGATAGATAGATAGATATGAATAAAGATAGATAGATAGATAGATAGATAGATAGATAGATAGGGATAGATAGATAGATAGAATAAATCAGATAGATAGATAGATAGATAGATAGATAGATAGATAGATAGATAGATAGATAGATAGATAGATAGATATGAATAAACTGGGATAGATAGATAGATAGATAGATAGATAGATAGATAGATAGATAGATAGATAGATATGAATAAACTGGGATAGATAGATAGATAGATAGATAGATAGATAGATAGATAGATAGATAGAATAAACTGGGATAGATAGATAGATAGATAGATAGATAGATAGATAGATATGAATAAACTGGGATAGATAGATAGATAGATAGATAGATAGATAGATAGATAGATATGAATAAACTGGGATAGATAGATAGATAGATAGATAGATAGATAGATAGATAGATAGATATGAATAAACTAGATAGAATAGGGAGATAGATAGATAGATAGATAGATAGATAGATAGATAGATAGATAGATAGATAGATAGATAGATTATAAATGTTATAATAACACATGGGACTTCGGCTCAAAAAGCTTAAGATTTTGTGTTGCAGTCCCGCACTAATAATAACTATATCCCTATTTAAAGCTCTACTTCTGTAATGAGCACTTTATAAAAAATAAAAACAACCAAAATGGAATATATATATATATATCAGCATGCAGTGTGGGTATAGAAGAATCCTAAGGAGTATCCTGTACATAAAGTGGTGGGATAACTAAGAGAGCTCTAAATATATTTGTATATAAATACATATAGATCAAATATAAGAAGAATTAAGGCAGATACGTTATTTCATGGTAAAGCGGTAGTGTGGGCCTATTTCAGGCAAACCATCATCAGCTTATATATATATAAACGATCTCCCCGATGTAATAAGATCCCAAGTAGGCATATACGCTGACGACATTACGGTTTACTGTCACCTCGATCAAAAAATCTGTCGAAGCTGAAAAAGCAAAGCTCGCTGTCGAGCTTGAAAAAATCTCCAAACAGTGGCGGACTGGGGTAAGAAATGGCTCGTGAATTTTAATGCTTCCAAAACGATGCTGCTATCTATTAAACATCACAGGCAATCGACCCTACTCCCTTCCCCAGTAGCATGGATCAGGCTAGTCTCCCTGAAAGTAAAACACTGCGCCTCCTCTCACAACAGATCTCAAGTGGAATGACTATATAGAATCCATAGCTAAATCCGCTTCTAAGGTCGGTTCTCTGTGTAGGGTCAGGAAGATATTTCCGTCTGAAACAATTCTGCATATATATAAATATACCATCCGCCCGTGCATTGAATACTGCTGCCCTATCTGGTCGGGTGATCCTGCTATCCACTTAGGTGTTCTTGACAAAACCCAGTGGAGATTCTGTAATGTGATCGATCCCAACTTGGCAGCTCAGATACAGTCACTTTCCCACCGGCGCAATATGGCTTCCCTGTGTCTCTTCTACAAATACTTCCATGGCTTCTGCTCCGATGAACTTAGCTCACTGATGCTCCCGATATAGGAATTTACTGGAGCCACAAGATTAACAACTTGGTCCCACCCTTTTTCTGTGAAACCAATCAAATGTAAACACAAATTCTAATCCAGCAGCTTCTTTTCTCGCACTTCCCGCCTGTGGAATTCCCTTCCGTTAACTTGCTTCCCCGACAGCTACAAACAATCTCCAATAATCTAAAAGTAACGCCAATAGTCATCTCCTATCTCACTAACCTGCATTCTCTCTCTCTCTCTCTCTCTCTCTCTCTCTCTCTCTCTCTCTCTCTCTCATGCCCCTTTCACTGTCCACTCTCATCGGTATTCTCATCCTTAACTTACCCACTTCTTGACACTCCCTATAACCTGTCACTCTTTCTCATACTTTCCTTTTATGTAACCCCCTGCACAACAGTGTCAGTAAAATGCCTTGCTTGGGGCGATATGATTATAAAAAATATATCCATTAGTTTATAGCACTATATATATATATATATATATATATATATATATATATATATATATTATAAATTATATTTTAAAACATGTACATAATTATTCTATATATATCCGCTACAAAGGTACGTTCGTTTCGACATTGAAACTTCAATGTCTCATCAGACCGCCCGATGAGACATTGAAGTTTCAATGTCGAAACGAACGTACCTTCGTAGCGGACATATATAGAATAATTATGTACATATTCTAAAATATAATTTCTAATAAATATTCACAGCTCTATATATTATATATCGAGCACTGTTTTAAATTAATTCTTTGGACATTGTACGAATTCTTCGTTCTGTATCCACTCGGATATATATATATATATATATATATATATATATATATCAGTGGAGAAAATGACAACAAGTGAATACGGAGAGTGTAATCAAAAATATTTCATCTAGTTAATATAAGATTCCAATTAGACAAAAATCCAAAGCAAATATATTGAGAAAAAAAATGAACACATAATTAAACGGATGTGACGTCATTTAGAAAATACTTTATTGGTTCCAAAGTTGATATTTACCTCATTTTTTTTTTTTCATCTAAGCACAGGTTACATCTATTACTAAGGCTGACAGAAGTTTGAAATTTACTATTTTCCATTCGATTTGTGGAGAAATTCCTCTATATATAAATTCATGGAAATTACATAGAACTGTCTGGGGTTTAAGGTGGGGGCCTAGTGAGGTACTATTTATGATTAAACAATCTGTATTTCTAAGACACGCAGAAATTTCAAAATATTTTTCCTTTCTATTTCACTCTTTTATTTCCTTTCTTTTATTATTTCGCTGGAAGGCCTATTTTCACCTGCATCCTTTCTGTATTTTTTACAATCCTAAGAATGGCTTTAATCTAAAATCTCAAAAGACACCTCCAAGCTGTAAACTATTAGATTCTTTTGAAGCGGATTTGTTAAAATTATTTAAAAACCTCCAATAAATTCTTATTAAAAAACCTCCGATAAATTCTTTCTTTTCATCTAAGCACAGGTTACATCTATTACTAAGGCTGACAGAAGTTTGAAATTTACTATTTTCCATTCGATTTGTGGAGAAATTCCTCTATATATAAATTCATGGAAATTACATAGAACTGTCTGGGGTTTAAGGTGGGGGCCTAGTGAGGTACTATTTATGATTAAACAATCTGTATTTCTAAGACACGCAGAAATTTCAAAATATTTTTCCTTTCTATTTCACTCTTTTATTTCCTTTCTTTTATTATTTCGCTGGAAGGCCTATTTTCACCTGCATCCTTTCTGTATTTTTTACAATCCTAAGAATGGCTTTAATCTAAAATCTCAAAAGACACCTCCAAGCTGTAAACTATTAGATTCTTTTGAAGCGGATTTGTTAAAATTATTTAAAAACCTCCAATAAATTCTTATTAAAAAACCTCCGATAAATTCTTTCTTGAGGTGAATCGTGATTTATGGATTAAGGCTGATAAGTTTTAAAATATTTGTAAAATTGATCCTTCCTGTTATCAGAAATTCATAATAAGAATCTTACCAGCAATTAAAAAATCGATAAAGACCAAAAAGGGATGTCCCGAAAATTAACCTAGATAGTTCCAAGTTTGCTAGTAAATTTAATATTATTTACAGAACTGGTCAAATCCACCTTTAAAATGCTTATATACTCTTAAAAGACTATAAAGCTCACTTTGATGATAAGCTTCAAACTAGAGTAATTGCACCTCAAGAATTTAATTAGGGCTTAATTCTAAAATCATTATCAAATATATAATTAACACTATCCAAAGATCTTCCTTTAGTAAGCTGTGAAAATATTCATCTGATACTATTAAAGGGTTTAATAACATTAGAAATAAAGATAAAACTACCTTTATTAAAGTCGACATTATAGATTTCTACACTTCTGTTTCTAAGGATCTGTTATTGAATAGTCTGAAGTTGGCAAGACAGTTTATAGATATTACTAAAGCATATTATAAAACTATATTAGCATCTAGAATATCGATATTATCCAATAATATCTCTTCTTTTTCTTCTTCTTCTTCTTCCTTCTTCCTTCTTCTTCTTCTTCTTCTTATTCTTCTTCTTCTTCTTCTTCTTCTTCTTCTTCTTCTTCTTCTTCTTCTTCTTCTTCTTTTCTTCTTCTTCTTCTTCTTCTTCTTTTCTTCTTCTTCTTCTTCTTCTTCTTCTTCTTCATTCTTCTTCCTTCTTCTTCTTCTTCTTCTTCTTCTTCTTCTTCTTCTTCTTCTTCTTCTTCTTCTTCTTTTCCTTCTTCAGATCAGGTCTTTCAAATATCTTATCCGCTGCTTTCCCCTGACTCTTTTTCCCTCTATCTGGCCTGTTAGTATCAGGTTCTCCAATCCCTCCTTCCTCATTGCATGTCCCAGAAACTTTAGTTGTCTCTTCCTGATGCTCAGTATTAATTTCCTTTTCGCTTCCATCCTTTCCAAAATCTCATAATTGCTCATATGCTCAATCCATGATATCCGCAGCATCCTTCTGTAGAACCACATTTCAGTTGCTTCAAGTTTTTCCTTCATCTTCGAAGATATTGTTCAACATTCAATGCCATATTGAAGAACTGACATCACATAGCAACAGAGTTCTCTCCTGTTTATTTCTAGTGAAATTGTCCTGTTTCTTAATACTTTACTCAACTTCTGGAATGCTTTCATTGCCATTCCAATTCGCATTCGGATTACAGTGTCGCATTTTCCGTCTTCTGTTAGAACACTTCCTAGGTATTAAAATTTCTGTACCTGCTTGATTTTAGAGTTCATCCCCAGTAATTGGCATTTTGGGCTGTCATTTTTGCTAATGACCATGCATTCGGCTTTCTTGCATTTTTTTGTAGTCCATTCTTGTCACTCTCTTCAGCGATCTTCTGTAGGAAGTCTTGTAGTTTGCTTTCTGTATCTACTATCAGCACTGTATTATCTGCGTACCTTATATTGTTTAAATTGTGGCTTCCGATGACGAATCCTGGCATAATTTCTAGGGTTCTCAGGAAACTCTCGCTGTACAAGTTGAATAGATCCGGAGAAAAGACACATCCTTGTCTTACGCCCATTTCAATCTTTGTATAACTGCTGAATTTGTTACCTGTTTGTATGCAGGTAGTTGACTGCCCGTAGATATTCTTGATTACTCTTAGGTCTTTCCCAAATGTGTCAAGGCTGCCAAACATCTTTACCAATTGTTTGTGGCGTATTTTGCCAAACGCCTTTGCATAATCAATAAAACATAGGTACAAGTCCTTCTTCATTTGTATTGCCTTTTCAGAGACCATCCTTATCATAAATATGGTGTTCCTTGTTCCAGTGTCTTCGACGAACCCGCACTGTTCTCGTCCTATCTCTGGCCTGATTCTGCTTCTCGCTCTATTCATCAGGATTCGGATGATCAGTTTTGTTACATGGGTCATTAAACTGATGGTTCTGTGGAGTTCGCATTCGTTTGCTCCTGGCTTCTTAGGCAGCTTTATGAAGATTAATTTTCTGAGGTCATCTGGTATTAAAACACTATTATAAATTTCATTTATTATTTCTGTAATTTTCTCTATGCCAAATTCTTCCAGGGCTATCAGCAGCTCTATGATTATGCTGTCTGGTGCAGCTGCTTTGTTTCTGTTCAGTTTGGCTATTGCAGATTCCACTTCAGACTTTATTATATCCAGTCCGTCCACATCTTTGTGTATTATCGTTTGCTCTCCCTTGTCGTGGGAAAGATCCTTTATATATTCTTCCCATCGTTGCAGTATTTCCTCTTTCTCCAATAAGATTGTTCCATCCTTGGATTTTATGCATCCTGTTAAAGAGCAGGTTTTTTAGCTGTCAGTTCTTTTATTTCTTTATGCATGTCTGCTTCATTATGCCTGCTCATCTTTTCTACCTCTGCACATTTGTCATTGAGCCATTCTTCTTTAGCCTGCCTGAATTTACTATTTATTTCTATGTGTAGTTCCCTGTACTCCATTTCATATCTTGATATCATTTTCTGCCTCCTTTGCATCATGTCGAGAATCTCTTCAGTCATCCACTTGCTTTTTTTTCTGCGCCTGATTTTCCTTTACGGCAATCTTGTTTGCTGATGTCACTATCACTTCTTTGAGTGAGTCTCATTTCGATTGTCCTTTTCCAACTTTTTCTTCATATTGGATTTTTACGCTGTTAGTGTATTCTTTCTGTAGGTTGAGGTCATTCACGAGCGTGTTGTATTTTAGTTTTGCTGCTGCACTAGACTACTTCACTCTCCGGAGTTTCACCTTTAGTTTGCAGATGACTGGGACGTGGTCGCTTCAGTCAGCGCTTGGATAGGCTTTGCTTTGAAGCACTGCGTTTCTGAATCTCCTGTTTATGGTTACGTAGTCTATCTGGTTTTTTGTGTCGCCTCCTTGGTTTCTCCATGTCCATAGACATCGTGGCTGTTCTTGAAACCAGGTGTTAGTTATTACCTGGTCATTTGCTGTGCACCATTGTACCCATTCTTTCCTTGTTCGTTGCGGATTCCTAAACTAAAGTTGCCAGTTGTCATATCTTCCCACTCCTTGCCTACTTTGGCATTCAAATCTCTCATGATGATTCTAATTTCTTGGCTTTTACATTGAGCCTTGGCATTGTCTAGAGTGGAGTAAAATAATTCTATTTCTTCCTCAGAGCTTTGCGTTAAGTGATGCATAGACAACTACAATTGCTATATTGAACAATCTCCCTTTCAGTTTGACCAGCAGAAGTCTTTCAGAGAACTAGCAATATCCTAGAACGCATTTCTTTATTTCTTTGTCTACTATTAAGCCAACTCCTTTTTTGTTATTTTCCTCCTCCGTATATTATACTATGGTTGTCGCTGCTGAAGTGTCCATTATTTGGCCATCTGGTTTCGCATCTTCCCAGAATATTGATATTCAGTCTGTTCATCTCCTTCTTGATATTCTCTAGTTGTCCACAGTTGTTGAGCGTCCTGACGTTCCATGTCCCCAACGTAATCCTTTGAAGGCTATCACAATGCGTTAAGTATAATACAGGAAGATAAAGGTGTTGGGTATAACCTATTTATTATTCATTAGTATTTCGAGATCAGAATCTCGTCTTCAAAATGATAGGAGAGCTGGGTTTCCGTCCGCTGGTGGACCGTGTCTTTAAACAAATGATCGTCTTTTGCTGCTACTGCTATAGCTAATTGTAGTGAGTATGTGTGTACCTGTAAGTATGTTACCGCATATATGTGTGTGTGAGTTTATGGTTCATACATATATATATATTGATATCTATATATATATATATATATATATATATATATATATATTGATATATTTTGATATATACTTTAAATATATTGATATATGCTTTAAATTAATGTATCGTGATTAATTCGCAGTCGAGTTCTTTTTTCCTTTTTTTTTTTTAGCCGTACAATAGGTACATTGTTTCACATTTTCGGACGAGCTCATGTACGGTTCGCCTCTAAATGGAAAGTGGCTTTGACTGACGCCAATCAGAAGCACTTGCAAGCGTAATTTTCCCAGTGTCTGAAAGCGCTTATCAAGGGTGGACCAGAAACTGATCATCTCTGGTCGGGTCAGCGCGGTGAGGGGGGTATGATGTTGAAAGACCCGAAACCCCCTAGTGATCCTCGCGATGACATCACTGACGACACGCTCTAGCGCCCCCACTACGGTGCGTATGTTTGAAATATATATATATATATATATATATACGTGTTAAAGAGCATTAGATCGCATGTTTTGTCAAAAATTCTATAGCTATACCAACGGATATGAACTTTTTTGAAATAATGATAAGAGACCACGATTGCAGTTACAATAAGTTTGTGTTTATAGTTCACCCCGGGGGATGATCTGAAGACAAATCGAAAGTTCTTTGGCAGGAAAAATATTATGCTGTCTTCCTTGATGCATATATTATTATAAAAATAATTTGACGTAATATCTCTATATCATTCAGTGAAACATGTTTGAATGAAGATATGCTGCATATATATATATATATATATATATATATCAGCATACAGTGTGGCTATAGAAGAATCCAAAGAGTATCCTGTACATACAGTGGAAGGATAACGTTCTAAGAGAGCTCTAAAAATATATGTATATAAATACATATAGAGCAAATATATTTCCGATTTACCACAAAATAACGTGTTTGCCTTAATTTTTCTTATATATATATATATATATATATATATATATATATAAGTGTGTGTGTGTGTGTGTGTGTGTGAAGAAAATTAAAAAGACTATGTATGTACTGTTATCGATCATCACTCATTCAGTGTCACATGCATCTGTCTATCGATTTGTCAGACAATCTCTCAGCCAGTCTACCAAACTATTAGTGTGCCTGCTAAAATGTATTCATACACTTGTGATGTTTCTTCACGTTCCTCATTCTACCTACCTACCTACCTACCTACCTACCTACCTATCAAGCTAACTAGATATCTCTGCCCTATCTCCTTGTTCGATATAGTCTATTTCCTTCTTTTCTCTTCACTGCACTCCTCTTTACATTTAGTCGACACACAGATAAACAAACTGTTACGATGGCCAGGATTTTGTACACTTTCGTTACCCTCTGCCATATTTATCGTACGTCGAGTTATTATCCTTCTCGCTTTATTGATTGCATATATACAAATCTCTGTATCATTTTTTTTAACTACGTAGAATGCGTTTTGAAATCTGCCTTCGCCACGAACTTATTCCTCAGCTGATTCTATTTCCGTCTCTTCGTTTCTCCCTTTTCTGTTTTCTTCGCCTTGCCATCTTCTTGATTTCGTTCCTGGCACGCCTCACCTGTGCCCCTTCATCATCAGTCAAATGGCACTGATAACCTACATTCAGAGATACATAAAAAGAAAAAAATGTACTAAGTTTAAATAAGTCTACCACATATGTATAGCTGCGATGACACGGTGTGAATCAAATTCACTTCTTTTATATGTCATACCCCTTAAGCATGGATGTGCGTTGTGGTCCAGTGGATATCGGCTCGGAACGAGAAATCGGGGAGCCGAGTTCGAATCCCAGTTAAATTCATTGCATTCACTTACGCGCAAATACCCTTGGGAAAGGTATTAATCCGTCTATTCCTTCCATTTATGGGTTAAATAACAGGACATATTGGGTTCTATAGCCTTGGCTAGCAATCAGTCTACCGCAGAAAGCAATGGCAACCTACTGCGATATAATTTTCTGCCCAGTCAGTCTTTCGAGACATGATCGCTCAAGCGTGTTTCACGTATGGCACTTAACTAACTAACTTAAGGTCGTAGGCGAACATGACTCTCCATAATATTCCATTATCTTTTTTTTTTTTGTAACTTAACCAATATGCCTCTCTTTACTATCATCGCCACTCAGAGTAATATATTCAGACAAGGGCAATAGTTCTGTTACTAACTTTTGCTGTCTTCATTATTTTCGGTGAGTGTCAAATTATCCAAGCCTTCTTTCCTCGTTATATATCTCTTGATGACATGGGATATCATGGCTCTCCCATACTTACTATCATTTGTAGCTACTTATTGGTATTGCTTGCGAACAGATCATATTTCCCGTTACGCCATACTAATATAAATATTAATACGCTGCCGTAGCCCGTGTAGTAAAAAGAAAGACAAGTTACATGTCAATAACAAATGGGCATTTAATTTTTTTTTTTTTATCGTATCACCACGAGCAAGGCGGTAACGCCACTGATGTGCAGGGGGCTACTTAATAGTGAAAAGATTGGAAAAGAGAAAGCCAGAAACCACATCCTAAACAGGGAACAATGGATGAGCCTCTTAACCTGTTCAATAGACGTGGGTGGAGTATGAACCGGGTGATAGATAGGTAGATAGATCTATCTACTACAATTGGAAAAAAAAAGAAACCAAAGTAAGAAGATTGGAAAAGAGAAAGCCGGAGGCCACATCCTAAACAGGGAACAAGGGATGAGCCTCTTAACCTGTTCAATAGACGTGGGTGGAGTGTGAACCGGGCGATGGATAAATCTATCTACCCCAATGACAAAAACAAGTAAAATACATTAAGAATGTTTAAGTACATCTCAAAACAAGAAGAATGTTCATGTTTTCCAAACAGACAAGAAGTTTGTTAGCAAGAACAGATAAGAAACGACATACCCTCAGTTCCGCAGCGCCACATTAAAGACATTGGTGATCAAAGCTCTCCACAATTTCGTGTGTGATCAAAACTCTCCACATCTGATTTTCTTACAATCTTTTCCACTCACTGACATCTATTTGTTATAGGTTTGCCATTCGTTCATACATGGAATATTACTGCCGTTTCTGCTATGTATTTGAAGATTCTTGATAAAACGCATAGATGCAATGTTATAGGCTCTTATTATGCATCTCGGCTTCAGTAATTTTTTTCACCGTCGTAATGTCCCTGCGCCTCCTCTATAAATATTTTCATGGTAATTGTTCTGAGAAACTTTCCATTATGGTAGCAAGACTGAAGTGGCTCTGACCTGGCATCTCAGCTTCATTCATTTTCCCACCACCATAAGGTATCCTTCTTATATCTTTTCTATAATTATTTTCATGGCAATTGTTCTTATGAGCCTTCCTTTTTGGAACCTAGCCTATATGAATTTAAGAGCAGTACTAGATCTGCCGCAAGTTCATCAGCTTACAGTTTAAATAGTTAGATGTAGCCGTAAGTTCTATGCTAACGGTTTCTTCTCTCGCATTTTCTAGCTTGTAGAATTCTCGTCCAGTCCCTTGTTTTCCATTCAACTTTGATCTTCAAGAATTTAAATGCAATGTCAATCGTTATTTCTATAATCTTAATTTTTTTATCCGTTCACCCATGCAAATCGGGACTGCCTCAAGTGCACAGTGAGAGAAAACACTGGATATAGGGTGTACTGAAGAACAGATAAAAGATAAATGGGGTACAAGAAAATAGAAATCGCAACTAACGTTGAACTTAAATTTTTGAAGTTATCGGGGAAGCAAGTAAATGAAAAGGAGTTACACAGACAGAAAGCACGAGAAAGGAAACTGTTTGAGTAGAACTACCGGTTACATTGAACTATTTCAACGGTACAAGGGTGGGACCTAGATGCCAATCTAGTAGCACGCTTGAATTCACCTTGAACAGAGCTCCAGGGTAAAATCTAATCAGATCAGTTGCTATAAAATATGTGTAGAAAAGACAGAGTTAAGAAACTTCACGTCGGTGAGAAATTGACTGAAGTCGAGATGCTAAGTCAGGACTAATTGCATTCCGGTTATTTTATTGTTCTCTCGGTTAAAAAAAAACAAACTTAGAACGCATGCAATCGATTGTCGATTTCAAAATCTACTCTTTGCTAAAATATAATTGACGTCATTTTAGACTGTCGGTCTTATTAACGACACTTTTCAGTATATATTTATATAGGCAATATATCAGTCACTTCTTCAACTTGTCCAGCATTCACCGTCATACTATAGGCCTCCGTCGGTCAGGTTTGACCATCCTAGTTGTCGGCTTGTCTGGAGCATCGGCGTCTATAACTAGAATTTTATACGTGTGTGACAGTCCCTGTTTCAGAGGCTGCATTTATTCTGTTTCTGGTCTGTCGGAGCTGTCACTTTGCTTTCTGCGAACCTACCTCTCCATGTCGACTTGTGTCAGCTGCTCCTTCCTTTTATTTAAGTTGTTCAGCCAGGCGCCTCTCTACTGTCAGACAGGATGACATGTTATGTATCAGTTCAATAGTTTCTTTCTAGTGACATTTTCCTGTTTCTAAATACTCTGTTATTCCACTGCACTTTAGGATTTCAGTACTACTTTTTCTGTTGTTATTTACATTTCTGTACTTTCTTAATTCGGGTGTCTCCCACTCATAGCTAACATCTTGTAGTACCCTAGTTAGTTGCTAACGACTGAACATTCCATTTACTATCCTTCTTGCTATCGATTATATATTCCATCTAACAACCAAGAGTTCATCTTTTCCTCTCACTTACATTTATCTGTTTTTCTATGAGTTCCTGCGTCTGCCATCAAGAGAGTGTCAGTTGCGTAACGTATGTATTCATACACTTGTGATGTTTCTTCACGTTCCTCATTCTACCTACCTACCTACCTACCTACCTACCTACCTACCTACCTACCTACCTATCAAGCTAACTAGATATCTCTGCCCTATCTCCTTGTTCGATATAGTCTATTTCCTTCTTTTCTCTTCACTGCACTCCTCTTTACATTTAATCGAAACACAGATAAACAAACTCTTACGATGGCCAGAATTTTGTACACTTTCGTTACCCTCTGCCATATTTATCGTACGTCATTATCCTTCTAGCTTTATTGATTGCATATATACAAATCTCTGTATCATTTTTTTAAGATCGTGCCCATTGTTAATAAATTTCGGAAGAACACAGTAATTCTTCTAGCACTACTGCCAAATTTGCTAGTCAGCAAACCAATAATATAGCACTTTTAATTTGTCTTAATGTCTAGAAAAGTAATATTCTCGAAAACAATTTGTACTGTTCAAGGGATTGATATTTCATATGAGATATATGAACTATAGTGAATTAAATGTCATTATTGCGTATTTGCAGGGCATGCTGGTACTTTTCAATATTGAAAATGTGCCAGTCAAAAAATCCAGTCGGTAGATAAAAATTGTATTGATAAAAACAGGGATATCTACACAAACACTGAGTATAACGGATATCTTTAAGTCAGTTAAGAGCCATACGTGAAACAAGCTTGGATGAGCATGTCTCGAAAGAGACTTGACTGACTAGGTAGAGATTTTTTCCCACAGCAGGTTGCTATTTCTATCTGCGGTAGACTGTTTGCCGACCAAAGTTATAGACCTCAATCTATACTGCTATCTAACCCATAACTGGAGGGAAATGAGATGAAGTAATGCCTTTCTCGATGGTGTTTGCGCGTAAGTGAATGCAACGTATTTAACACCCACTTCTCATTGCGAGCTGATAGTCATTGCACCAAAAAACACATACGGTATATATTAATAAGAAATCATGTCGTATTATAAAGCTTAGAAATGCATGTTTCCCTATGGAACGTAATGTATGAATATTATCACTTATACATAGACCTCTAAAAATATTGAAATCGTAGTTTCTTCTTCTTCTTCTTCTTCTTCTTCTTCTTCTTCTTCTTCTTCTTCTTCTTCTATGTGCCTTGTCTCTTCAAGATGTAAGCAATCATAGTTTCCACGTCTCCCTCACCCTGGTGGCTCTTAGCACGCTTTTTCCTATTACACCACGTAACCCCCGTTCTGTCACTCACCTACTCAGGCCCTTCAAATATGTTATCCGCGGCTTTCCTCTGACTCTTTTTCCCTCTATCTGGTCTGTTGGTACCAGTTTCACCAATCCCTCCTTCCTCATTGCATGTCCCATGAACTTTAGTTGTCTCTTCCTGATGCTCAGTATTCATTTCCTTTTCGTTTTCATCCTTTCCAAATCCTCGTCATTGCTCACATGCTCAATCCATGATATCCGCAGCATCCTTCTGTAAAACCATATTTCAGCTGCTTCAAGTTTTTCCTTCATCTTCGAAGATATTGTCCAGCATTCACTGCCATATTAAAAACCCGACATCACATAGCAATCCTGTTTATTTCTAGTGAAATTGTCCTGTTTCTTAATACTTTACTCAACTTCTGGAATGCTTTCTTTCGCCATGCCAATTCGCATTCGGATCTCAGTGTCGTACTTTCTCTCTTCTGTTAGAACACTTCCTAGGTATTAAAATTTCTGTACCTGCTTGATTTTAGAGTTTCTCACCTGTGTTTGACATTTTAGGCTGTGATTATTGCTGATGACCATGCATTCGGTTTTCTTGCATTTTTGTAGCCATTCTTGTCACTCTCTTCAGCGATATTCTGTAGGAAGTCTTGTTTTCTTTGTGTATCTACTAGCAGCACTGTATCATCTGCGTACCTTATATTGTTTAAATTGTGGCTTCCGATGACGAATCCTAGCATAATTTCTAGGGTTCTCAGAATAGTCTCGCTGTACAAGTTGAATAGACCCGATGAAAAGACACATCCTTGTCTTACGCCCCTTTCATTCTTTGTATATCTGCTGAATTCGTTTCCTGTCCGTATGCAGGCGGTTTGCTACTAGTAGAGATTCTTGATTACTCTTAGGACTTTTCCAAATATGTCGAGGCTGCCAAGCATCTGTATCAATTATTTCAAAGACCATCCTAATCATTTAATATGGCGTTCCTTGTTCCAGTGTCTTTGACGAAACCGCACTGTTCTTGCCTAACTTCTGGCCTGGTTCTTCTTCTTGCGCTATTCCTCAGGATTTGGACGATCAGATTTGTGACTTGGCTCATTAATTTGATGATTCTGTGGAATTCGCACTCGTTTGCTCCTGGCTTCTTAGGCAGCGCTATGAAGATCGGCTTGCTCTATTTCATTTATTATTTCTGTAATGCCAAATTATTACAGGGCTATCAGTATCTCTATGATTATGTCGTCTGGTCCCGCTGCTTTATTTCTGTTCAGTTTGGCTACTTCAGATTCCACTTCAGACTTTAATATGTCCAGTCCGTCCACATCTTTGTGCACTATCGGTTGCTCTTCCTTGTCGTGGAAAAGATCTTTTATATATTCTTCACATCGTTGCAGTATTTTCTCTTTCTCCAATATGGTTGTTTCGTCCTTGGATTTTATACATCCTGTTGAAGAGCAGGTTTTTTTTCTTGTCAGTTCTTTTATTACCTTATGCATGTCTGCTTTATAATGCCTGCTCATTTTTTCTACCTCTTCACATTTGTCATTGAGCCATTCCTCTTTAGCCTATCTGCATTTTCTCCTTATTTCCTTGTGTAGTTCTCTGTACTCCATTCCATGTCTTGATATCATTTTCTGCCTCCTTTGCATCATGTCGAGAATCTCTTCAGTCATCCACTCGTTTTTGCTTCTGCACCTGACTTCCTTTGGGGCAATGTTGTTTGCTGATTTCAGTATCACTTCTTTGAGTGAGTCCCATTTCGATTGTCCTTTTCCAACTTTTTCTTCATATTGGATTTTTACGCTGTTAGTGTATTCTTTCAGTAGGTTGAGGTCATTCACGAGCGTGTTGTATTTTAGTTTTGGGGCTGCACTAGACTACTTCAATCTCCGGAGTTTCACCTTTAGTTTGCAGATGACTGGGACGTGGTCGCTTCAACAGTCAGCGCCTGGATAGGCTTTGCTTTGAACCACTGCGTTTCTGAATCTCCTATTTACGGTTATGTAATTTGTCTGGTTTTTCGTGTCGCCTCCTGGGCTTCTTCACGTCCATAGACTTCCTCTAGTTCTTCTTCGTACCACCAATTTATTGCTTACCGCGTTCCCACTACACACTGCTCTGACCATGAATTGAGCCCACATTACTATTACCAGCTGATAAGTGTTACTGCTGAGTACCATGCTTTACTACACTCAATGAATACCTCATGCTACAGCTGTTAATACTGTAGAAAATACTGGTATCATTTAATTATTTATTACCGGACCCCATAAATGTTCTTTAAATTCTAAACCTTTCTTAAATAATTTGCTAAAATAGTAAGTAAATCATGACAAATTACAAAGACAAACGTGCAAGGTTACTTCAGTTTGCGCTTTCAGTATCCAATTGGGTTTTGTCTTTTTAACAATATTTGATTGAAATAAATAAAAAACTGCAACATCTTTGTAAGCTTTTTTTATCTAAAAAACTAAATTCTTCGCGTCTAAAATTATTATCCAGCTTGAAATAACTGCAAAAGTTCGCTAAACTTTTTTTTTAATCATATCACCCCGAGCAAGGCGGTAACGCCACTGATGTGCAGGGGGCTACGTAAGAGTGAAAAGATTGGAAAAGAGAAAGCCGGAGACCACATCCTAAACAGAGAACAAGAGATGAGCCTCTACACCTGTTCAATAGACGTGGGGGGAGTGTCAAACCGGGCGATAGTTTAGCCTATCTACTCCAATTGAAAAAATAAAAAAGAAAAGAGTGAAAAGATTGGAAAAGAGAAAGCCGGAGACCACATCCTAAACAGGGAACAAGGGATGAGCCTCTACACCTGTTCAATAGACGTGGGTGGCGTGTCAAACCGGGCGATAGTTTAGCCTATCTACTCCAATTGAAAAAAAGAAAAAAGAAAAGAGTGAAAAGATTGGAAAAGAAAAAACTAAATTCTTCTAGTCTAAAATTATTATCCAGCTTAAATAACTGATTAAGTTTGGTAAGCCTTAAAAACTCAGTCACTACTTTGAATATTGGAATAGTTTCACTCTTCTTCTCCATAGTTTGAGATTCATAATAATATTTCTAGACTGGCTATTCGCTAAAACTATTAAAAATATTCAAAACTACTAATTGTCCCACAGCTGAGGATAAAAGAGAAAAATTAATTTGTGCCTATCCCAGTTACTTTTGTGCGAAATTAAACGCAATAAAGAGGACCGTGTTGTAGACTCGGTTGTTTAGTTTCCATCTTTGAGCCGATAACCTTTCTATTACCCATACAAAAACATTCGAAATAATGGAATATCATCCGAAATCATGTTTAGAGGATTATGGAAGAGATAGTACTTTTAAATCGCATATACATATGTTGTCTTTGCACACTTTTGCTTCCGTAACATTAACGGACTGGTGTATCAATACGCGTGCGTTAATGCCATTAGGATACGATTACCGTTTGAAAACCGGCTTAACATTCTTGATATGATTGACATAAAGGAGATATAATGAGATATTCAGTAACGACAGGCTTAAAAACGAGGCGATAAAATTCAGTGTCCAATATAAAAAGAAAATTGTTTTCTCATCTACGATTTAATCATTTGTCGACTCTCATGTGATGTGTTAAACTTGAAACGTTAATACATTCAATTTTACCCTTGTGGAAATTCTATAACATTTACCAATGCTGAAGTAAGAACGCGTTCAATATATATGAATATTTTTTACATATTTTGTTTTTGTTTTAAAAAACACATTTTTTAAAAATATTTCTTTTGTTTCAAAATTACGGGGAAAAATATTCACATTTCTGGTTGACCAAATGAATTTTTAAAACCTCAGAATAAAAATTAAATATAAAGGCCTATATTTGTTTTTAATAAAAAAAAAATATTTTAATCGCGTTCAACACATTTGATTTGACGTAATTCAGCAACCATCTTAGATATTAGATATTTTACGGAGCAAATGTAAACAATCAGCTTTATTGGTCAAAAAGTATGGGTCGACCTGGCTTCCCTGTAGATATTGTCCCTAGAAAGTTTGAATGGCGTAGCTTAAAAAATGTAGGCGTGCATAGATTACAGTCACACACAGACTCACAGATTGCTTTTACTGGTGTTAATGAAACAGTTTTTAATGTAATGTACCATAGGTATTAAATATATGCTAATAAATATTAATAAATATATGTTAATAAATATTAATAAATATATATTTATATGCGCTTATTGACTCTATAATTCATGAAACACCGACACGTGCTATATATATATATATATATATATATATATATATATATACTACCGTCCATAATTATTAGGCCACCCCAGTTTTTAAAAGAAATTATGTATTTCTTACTAATTTTAATATTCAATGTCTCGGATAATTCTAAAAGAAAATAGAATTGTTCTTTTGTTAATACTGCACAATAATATGTGCATCAAATGAACTGTTCTGGTGTCCGGTTTTTGTGCTCTCTTCCCCATGCTAGTCTCTTCTTAATGGCTGGCCGAAGCAAAGGTTTCCTGGCTGCCTTGTAAAATGTTGTAAAGTAATATCAACAAAAGAACCATTCTATTTTCATTTAGAAATATCCACTTGGCCATGAATATTAAAAATAGTATGAAATACATCATTTAAAAAAAACTGGTGTGGCCTAATATTTATAGCCGGTAGTGTTTATATATATATTCAAAATTAGGACGATCAACTGATAACGCTACCATGTCTACAACCTTTCGGTATTGTTAGGCATTATATATTAACTGACTAACTAACACTTTTTAGCTCATAAAAATGATGGAAATGATACTATAGATAACTTTCTTCTTGGCCAATCTGCAGAAAGCTCCACCGTTGCAAGTTCTGGTCTTTCTTAATATACTCCAGGTTACATTAAGATAGTTATCATTTTTTTCTTAATTTCTACACGCAGTTTACTAGGTTCTTTTAGGCATTTTCGTAAGTTTGTGATTATACCATAATTTTAATATTGCCTTGAATACATCCTATGTAGATTTCGCTCTGTTTATTTCCAAAGCAGAAGCACAATTTATATATATATATATATATATATATATATATATATTCTAAACATATACTTTCAAATATAACAGACAATCAATGTCTATTATGTTTAATCATGAGCCGTTCTAAACATCATAATTAGGTTTTAATTTCAGGTGAAAATAAAGACAAAATTAGTAGAAATGTTAACCTAATTAATAATAATAATTAATTTCAACTCATCATATATTATAAAAGATTTAAATCAACTAACCTCGTGGTCTCTACTAATCTTACAACCAAATCCTCTACACAAAACCAATGTAGTGTATCAATTTACATATCCGTTCTCTCGTACTAATAATAAACCCAATACATATATTGGTTTTGCTACAACCACGTTCTTCCGTAGACTTACCTGCCACCCTTCTCATCATAGTTCAGTTAAACAGCAGTTCTTAGAAAAATACAGCTTCGTATGTAATATTAGACAGATTTTAGTCGATAACACAATAATACTCACACACACACACAGTATAAAGAACCTTCAGATATTGGAAGGCATCTACATTAAATGAAAGCAATCCACAGTAAAAAAAAAATCACATTTTAATCTAGTAACAACACATTACATTTTATTTGATTTTGTTAACATTTCTGGCTCTCACGCGTTGTGACGTCATAAAGCCATTACAAATTTACTAACTGCGTCTGCTATTCGTTAACTGTTATCGAGTCATAACAAAGTTTTATGATCAACACAAGATGATATCATCTTTGATGATGGGTGTCTTTATATTAACGTCCCTGTAACCTCTTTGAAGATGTTGGACAATTTTTGTTTTTATTTTCACCTGAAATTAAAGCCAAAATACAATGTTTAGAACAGCTTTAAATATTTTTAGATTACATGTAAATAAAAATTTAAGTTTAAATATAACAATGTAAAATTGAAATTAATATATAAAAAAATATTGAAAATATTAAAATAGAGCGAGAAGAAAATAAAAGGCGTAAATAATAAACGTAAAAATTTAAATATTCTAATATTACATGTGTGTCTCTATAGACAAGGTGATCGAAAAGTAACTCTCTATTTTAGGTACGAATTGCCAGCCAGGCGTCCTGACTTAATACACACTGACTTTTTGTTTGGTGTTCGTTAAAGAAGCAAGTCTACCAAACCAAGGCTTTGAAAGAACTTGAATGTTGAAGACCGCCTCAGCTCGTAATAAGTGCAAAAAGATACTTAATGAAGCTAAGATGTTGTTTGCTGCCAGAATAAAGCAGCGCATAGCATCCCGTAAATTTGTCACCAAAGACTACTGGCGACTCTGTAAAAGTGTGCTCAACAATAGTAAAACTTCAATATCACCTCTAATCAATGAATTTGAGGTCCTCATCTCTTCAGCGGACAAGGCTGAATGCTTTACCCGCAGATTCTCCACCAATTCGAGACTGGATTCCTCTGGAGTATCTTCACCAGACTTCCTACTTAGCACTTAGAAATGAGGCCCAACTGAATGACGTCTACATTACCCACTCGCTGGTCTCTATCATAATCTCTAAGCTTGGAGCTCATAAAGCGAGCGGAGGTGACGAATAGTTTTGAAGAAATGTGCTACTGAACTCTCCTCTCTCATTTCTAAGCTCTACAACTTCTCTATCCGCTTCCTGCTTTCCCGCCTGTTGGAAGTCTTCCTCTGTAGTTTCTATATTTAAGAATACTGGAGAACCCTCGGACCCCGCTAATTACCACCCTATCAGCCTCCTACCGATCTTTGGCAAAATGTTCGAAGCCATTATCAACGCCGAGGTGATTCAGCATCTCACAGCGAACAGACTCTTCCCGGACAAATAGTGTGGTTTCTGCTTCAACATGTCTACTGATGATATGCTAACAACCATCACTGAGTATATATACCAGTCTCTCGACAAGAATGGTAAAGCTCGAACTGTTGCCTTGGATATTTCCAAAGCGTTTGACAGAGTTTGGCATGCTGGCCTTCTACGTAAGCTAGGAGCTATGTATAACTGGACAATTGTTTGACCTAATATAGTCATTACTCTCCAATCGAACACTGAAGGTAGTATTAAACGGACATGTCTCCCAAAACTACTATACGAACGCGGGTGTCCCTCAAGGCTCTATTCTAGTTCCTACACTTTTTTCTGATCTCCATTAACGATCTCAGCGATGTAATAACAGCCCAAGTAGGCATATACGCTGACGAGACCACCGTTTACTCTCGCCTCTGCTGAGGCTGACAAAGCGAACCTCGCTTCAGAGCTTGAGAATGACCTCCAATCCGTGGTGGACTGGAGTAAAAAAATGGCTCGTAAATTTTAATGCTTCCAAAACGAAGCTGCTTTCTATTAACTATCATAGACAATTGCTCGTACCCCTCATTAGCATGGAACAGGCGAGCCTCCCTGAGAGTAAAACACTATGTCTCCTTGGCCTCACAATTTCAGCGGACTTCAAGTGATATGACTATACTGAATCCATTGCTAAATCCACTGCTAAAAAGTTCGGTTCACTGTACAGACCCAGGAAGTTTTTCCGTCTGAGTCCATCCTGCATATATATAAATCTACCATCCACCGGTGTACTGAATACTGCTGCCACATCTGACCGGGTGCCTCTGCTATTCACCTCGAGGTTCTTGACAAAATCCAACGGAGTATCTGTAATGCGATCGATACCGACTTGGCAGCTCGGCAGCAATCGGTATCTCACAGGCGTGACGTGGCTTCCCCGTGACTCTTCTATAAATACTTTCACTGCTTCTGCTCCAATGAACTTAGATCACTGGTGCCCCAAAGAATGAATTTGCACGAGATACTAGATTAGCAACTATGTCCCACCTTTTTACAGTGAAACCGATAAAATATAACTGCAATTTCTACTCTAACAGCTTCTTTTCACGCACTTCCCGCCTGAGGAATTTCCTCCCATATACTTCTATATACTTGCTTCCCCGACAGCTACAATCTCCAGGAATTTAAATGTGAGATCAATATACATCCCCTATCTCACGAACACTCTTTTTCCATCTACTCCACCCCCATTCTCCGTATTCTCATCCGTCGATTAACCTCCTCCTGACATTTTCTATAACTAACCCTCCTTCTTATCACTTTCTCCTATGTAAGCCTCTAACCACTCTTTCACGTCTCTTTCCTCTATATAACCCCCTAATCACTCTTTCTCATCACTTTCACCCCTATGTAAACCCGTAACCACTCTTTCTCATCACTTTCCTCTATATAACCCCCTAACAACTCTTTCTCATCATTTTCCCCTATATAACACCCTAACCACTCTTTCTCATCACTTTAACCCCTATGTAAACCCGTAACCACTCTTTCTCATCACTTTCCCCTATATAACCCCCTAATCACTCTTTTTCATCACTTTCACCCCTATGTAAACCCCTAACCATTCTTTCTCATCACTTTCTCCTATATAACCCCCTAACCACTCTTTCTCATCACTTTAACCCCTATGTAAACCCCTAACCACTCTTTCTCATCACTTTCCCCTATATAACCCCCTAACTACTCTTTCTCATCATTTTCACCCCTATGTAAACCCCTAACCACTCTTTCTCATCACTTTCCCCTATATAACCCCCTAACCACTCTTTCTCATCATTTTCACCCCTAAGTAAACCCCTAACCACTCTTTCTCATCATTTTCACCCCTATGTAAACCCGTAATCACTCTTTCTCATCATTTTCCCCTATATAACCTCCTAACCACTCTTTCTCATCACTTTCACCCCTATGTAAACCCGTAACCACTCTTTCTCATCACTTTCCCCTATATAACCCCCTAACCACTCTTTCTCATCATTTTCACCCCTATGTAAACCCCTAACCACTCTTTCTCATCATTTTCACCCCTATGTAAACCCCTAACCACTCTTTCTCATCATTTTCCCCTATATAGCCCCCTAACCACTCTTTCTCATCAATTTCACCCCTATGTAAACCCCTAACCACTCTTTCTCATCACTTTCCCCTATATAACCCCCTAATCACTCTTTCTCATCACTTTCACCCCTATGTAAACCCCTAGCCACTCTTTCTCATCACTTTAACCCCTATGTAAACCCCTAACCACTCTTTCTCATCACTTTCCCCTATATAACCCCCTAACCACTCTTTCTCATCATTTTCACCCCTATGTAAACCCCTAACCACTTTTTCTCATCACTTTAACCCCTATGTAAACCCCTAACCACTCTTTCTCATCATTTTCCCCTATATAACCCCCTAACCACTCTTTCTCATCAATTTCACCCCTATGTAAACCCCTAACCACTCTTTCTCATCACTTTCCCCTATATAACCCCCTAATCACTCTTTCTCATCACTTTCACCCCTATGTATACCCGTAACCACTTTTTCTCATCACTTTAACCCCTATGTAAACCCCTAACTACTCTTTCTCATCATTTTCCCCTATATAACCCCCTAACCACTCTTTCTCATCAATTTCACCCCTATGTAAACCCCTAACCACTCTTTCTCATCACTTTCCCCTATATAACCTCCTAACCACTCTTTCTCATCACTTTCCCCTACATAACCCCCTAACCACTCTTTCTCATCATTTTCACCCCTATGCAAACCCTAACCCAACTCCACTTTTTCATCATTTTCACCCCTATGTAAACCCCTAACCACTTTCTCATTATTTTCCCCTATATAACCTCCTAACCACTCTTTCTCATCACTTTCACCCCTATGTAAACCCGTAACCACTTTTTCTCATCACTTTCCCCTATATAACCCCCTAACCACTCTTTCTCATCACTTTCCCCTATATAACCCCCTAGCCACTCTTTCTCATCACTTTAACCCCTGTGTAAACCCCTAACCACTCTTTCTCATCACTTTCCCCTATATAACCCCCTAACCACTCTTTCTCATCACTTTCCCCTATATAACCCTCTAACCACTCTTTCTCATCATTTTCACCCCTATATAACCCCCCCAACCACTCTTTCTCATCATTTTCACCCCTATGTAAACCCCTAACCACTCTTTCTCATCATTTTCCCCTATATAACCCCCTAACCACTCTTTCTCATCACTTTCACCCCTATGTAAACCCGTAACCATTCTTTCTCATCACTTCCTCCTATATAACCCCCTAACCACTCTTTCTCATCACTTTCCCCTATATAACCCCCTAACCACTCTTTCTCATCACTTTAACCCCTATGTAAACCCTTAACCACTTTTTCTCGTCACTTTCTCCTATGTAACTCCCTTCGCAACAGTGGCAGTGAAATGCTTTGCTTGGGGTGAAATGATTAAAAAAAATCTTCAATACCACATGTGTTTCTGGTGACATCAGTTGATGGGATTCTTGGGTGACATGGGAAGTTGGTAGCGAAATCTTTTGTCCATAGTTAATTTTAAATAAGCTAAACTCTTCTTTCATATCCTTTTTTGCAAAACTTATAGTTAATAAATAAATTATAAATATTTTAAAATGTGAAGTTACTTTACACACAAACACACACACAGACGCACACACATACAGACACATGTGTGTGTGTGTGTGCGTGCACGTGTGAGTGTGTGTATGTGTGTGTGTAAAAATTCAAATAATTATATCTATTTATACCATTAGGACTGTTGTCATCTTTATTTCCATATTCACGACGTCTCGACCATTATACGCTACAACTTTCTTTAGGTGATTGGAATTTTGAACGGAACGCTTTATCGCTCCCACCGGGATAAATTGTTTTAATTCCATGTGCCCTGCCTTTTCCAAATTTTTCTCAGTATCAGTTGTGTATTTTAACTCAACTGGACTATCTGTTCTTGATAAAATATAGACAAATATAAATATATTTGTAACGAATATAAATAAAGTAAATGTTTCTTCTTGTCTATCCTGGCTACTAAGTTTGTTTAAAATGTTCTCAGTATCAGTTATGTCTTTTTAATTCAACTGGACTATCTGTTCTTGATAAAATATAGACAAATATCAATATGTTTGTAATGAATATAAATAAAGTAAATGTTTCTTCTTGTCTTTTCTGGCTAATAATTTTGTTTAAAATTTCGCAGCGCCCTGTTTTTAAAACTAAAATCTGAAGATACATGTAAAAACATTTTTCCTTTGTTTCTGTTTTAAACTTTTGGACACAAGGGATAAGTTCATGTAACTGTATATGACATTTCAAATCGAATGTATTTAATGGTATGGCCAAAAATCTCTTGCTTACAACAATAATCAATATGAAGTCAAATTTTGCTTTCGCATAATTGTTGAAATGATGTCTTTTTATTAACCAAAACAGACTCAAGATGGAGTTGCTTGCTATATGAGCTCTTGAATTTAACGCAATATAAAATATCTTCTTAGATACTTTATTACAATATTTACACGTATATATTTTCTGGTCGAAGCTCGGGAGACGGTCTGAAGAGTCGGGGTGTTAAGTGGTAACTTGTTTGTGCTTTACAAAGCTAAATTATGGCTTCCTGTAATGAAACCGTGAGAATGCTACAACATAACCTTTCTTCTTGAAATTTTTCATTGCTCTTTTGTAATTATCATTTCCTGTACACGCTTTTAGTAAATCATTTAAAGACAGACATTTTGTATCATGTCGTAGAACAAGTATTAATAAAGTATCAATTTCCCTATATTATGCCTTGTGGACTTTTATATGGTTAAAATGAAACTAGTAACAGCTCCATTAGCGAGGCTTGTTTTCTTCTATATGCCGTGACCATTCAGGACGTATGCAATCATGGACTTCCACATCACTCTATTCCTTAGAGCTATCAGCACACTTCTTTTGTTACCTCATCCAATACTGCTCTACTATCTATTTACTGAAGTCCATTAAGTATGTCATGCGTTGTTTTCCCAGTCTCTCTTTCTCTCAATCTGTGCTGTGTGTATCAGATTCAGCCATCCTTCCTTCCTCATTACATGTCCCAGAAACTTTAGCTGTCTGTTCCTAATGTTAAGTATCAGTTTCCTTTTTGTTTCCATCCTCTTCAACATCTCGTCGTTGGTCACATATTCAATCCCTGATATCCTCAGCATCCTTCTGTAGAACCACATTTCGGTTGTTTCAAGTCTCTCCTTTATCTATAATAAAATTGTCCAGTAACGGACATCGCATAACAACCAAGTACTTTTTTCTTTGTTTGCAACGAAATTTTCCTGTCTTTCAATAAATTTATAATGAAGAAAGAAAGACTAAAGAATTTGGTATTAACAAAAGATATTGAAAACAAAGAGAAACAGTGAGTAGCCTACCTAATATGCTTCTGTAGAACAAGATTAGGAAAGGACAGCAAAAACAAACATTGTCAATAGCTACAAAGGACAGATAAAAAGTTGTGGAAAGCCACAATCGCCCTTAATCTGAATGAATATATAATGAAGAAAGATATATTGAAGAATTTGGTACTCATATTATATGCTGAAAGCATGAGTCACAGAGAAAAACAACGAATGACCTACTTAAAGCGCTCAATACGTAAGCAGAGCAGAATAAGTAAATTAACCTAGGGAGCCAACAAACCTACCAATGTTTCACCTAAAAGGATCTTCAGGGAAGGTTGGTTCCAACGTTCCCTGAAGATCCTTTTAGGTGAAACCTCGGCAGGTTTGTTGGCTCACGAGGTTAATTTACTTATAATATATATATATATATATATATATAGAGAGAGAGAGAGAGAGAGACAGACAGACAGACAGACAGACAGACAGAGATATTGAGGAAACCCGCAATCGGGGAGAGTTTGAACCGAATGGCTTATCAGATATTAAGGTGTTAATAACTGGGTCTCTTCTTGCATTTATTAAGTTGTCACAATATCGTGTACATTCGGCAGAAACAAAGTCAGGTAGACAGACTGACAGACATATAGATAGATAGATAGATAGATAGATAGATAGATAGATAGATAGATAGATGCTAATAGGTTAGGATAGATAGATAGATAGATAGATAGATAGATAGATAGATAGATATAGAAGCCATAAATCAGGCCAAACTTATTTTTTTCTTTTGATTCCATTTCATATTCATAAACTCTATATCACAAAGTAAAGATATTTGGTAATTATCTTTTCACCAATTCGTTCAGCACGATACTTGAGAATAATAAGCATCAAATTATAAAGACATAGCATGTATAAATAAGTACACACACCACACACACCACACACACAAACGCACACAGAAAGACACACACACACACACACACACACACACACACACACACACACACACACACACATATATATATATATATATATATATATATACTAGCAATATAGCCCGGCGTTGCTCGGGTCTAATGAAAGCTTAAAACTAATCCATGGTCCTGGAGCTCAGACTCTTTGGACGTTGGCACGAACGACTAAAAAGCAATAGTTGCTTCCAGTTAAATCGAAACCGTAGACTGAAAGAAAAATCAATGGATGCAAGTCAAATTGTTATTTTCTGGTATCGATATGAAATAAGTTTTTTTCGTCGTAAACTGAATTTTGAAGACCAAATAAGTCCTATGAGTAAATAGTATCATGGCCGAGACTAAGAATTACAATTATACCTACTTAGAGCCAAACCCGAAGCAAAAATTAAAATAAAAGGGCTGAAAAAATACAGGAATACAGGCAGATAAAGAGATACTCACACAAACATCTTGCCTTTTATATATAAATATATGCAACCTTGAAACTTCTGAATATCGTTTCTTATGTCTTTGTCTATGAATGTATCAAATTTGATTAAAATCGGACTACTCCTTCTATAACCCGATTTGTTCGATTATCGATTTTCGATATTTATCGGGGGTACCTCGACACAAAACCTATCTAAGAACACTCGCAGACTCTTATAGTACAACTGTGTAAATTTTCGAGAAAACTGGTTCAGCCGTTTCGGAGTCTATAGGTAACGAACACACACACACACAGACACACACACACATACAAACACAAACAAAGTTCTATTTATAAATAAGTTTATATATATATATATATGTATGTGTGTGTATGTGTCTGTGTTTACGTTAATTTACACACACACACACGTATATATATATGCGTATTTACATGAATAATCCTATTGTATACTGACATATGTATATTTCGATTTCTTAAGAAAAGAATTAATTCGGATATCCTGATTTGGAGTTAATTGCGGACAAAGTAAAAAACGAAATCCCCATTATTGCCATAATAAAAGAAAAACCACTGAACCCTTATGTCAGGTATGAATGTTCAAACATAGATTACTTCTTATATAAATGTATTGATTAAAATCGATTTACCACAGTACAACTAACGCAGGCGAAAAGAGACGTTATCAGAATCTTCGACTAGGAATAGAATTCATTTTTAATCACCTCGAAAACTGACATGCCAACCACTACCTTACGAAAGTGAATTGACACGCTCATTGATTTCTCCAGAGATAATAAGATCTAAATTTACATCACGTAGGTCATGTCTGACGCAAAATCAGAATATAGGATCATCTCCATCGAAGTAAAGTCGCTAGTCATTTGTGACTCGCTTATTGCAGTTTCATAAATACTATGGCGCCTCCTGTTGACCTAGGATGTAATCAGCTCATCTGATGGTACAATAACTTGTCGTACTGATGAAGTAATAGATAGCAACTCGGACTGACGAATTGGATGAGCCGATTTCTAGTTTTAGTCGAATTCATTACATTCACATATGCTAATACCCTTGAGAAAATTATTAATCTATCTCTTTCCCCCATCTATGGGTAAAAAGAAGGACAATGTGTGTTCTTTAGCCTTCGGTATCAACTAGGGTAACTCAGAATTCAAAACCAGCCTGGAAAAGGTTGGGCTACGTCAGGCTATCTAGTCCAAGATGCACAACATCCACTGCTGCTGTGGTAACGTGGTGCCCCTTCGACTACAGGGAGTCTCGTGACTTGTGTGTGTGTGTGTGTGTGTGTTAGAGAGAGAGAGAGAGAGAGAGTATGATCCAGGCTGATAATCAATTACTGAGACCTTGTTTCGGACTAAGCTTAGTACATAATTTTGATTTACTTTTTATTCTACAGTTTACTGAATATCAGAGCCACCCAAGGTAAAAGTTTAATGAATGCAGTTGCTTTACGGCCGTAATAACACATCCTTCAATAAGTATCGTGTCAGACATATAGATGCTGCCACTAATAAAAAATCCATATGATTTTTATGAAGTACTAACCTTCAAAGAGCACATGATAGAATTTGGGCTCAATCGGATTATTAGTTCACAAATTACTGTTATTTAAGAGAGGCTACTGTTTCAAATTTTCAAAACTATGGAAACATTTGAGTTTCGTGTATGGATAATGCAATGCTTTCTGATGGGAAAAATACTATTCAAGCAAAGCAATAGCTTCATAAGTGTTATTCACAATTTTCCGTGCAGATTTGTCAATGAGAAAGCTGTGTTCAAAGTTGGTGCTGCATTTGCTCACAGTCGCAACAACGCGTCGGCTATTCAGAGCAACAAGAAAGAGATTTGTGGAAAATGTGACAATGGATTAAACATGGATCTACAACTTCACTCCGGAGTCAAGTTGGCAGTCAGCTGTGTGGACAGCTAGGTGAAAGCCGTCTAAAGCGACCAAAGACGCAATCATTAGCAGGCAAAGTTTTGGCCTCTATATTTTAAGATGTACGTTAACAAGTGTCAGGTCTTGGGAAACAACTCTTCGCTGCAGTACCTCCCTCATTGCACTAAAGAGGCGGTATCAGTAGTAATACCGATGCCAACGTAACCAACAGTTGCAGTGGCTGGGCTATTTTTGGACAGACTCCGGGTGCACGCAATTGCCACCCCACCACGCCTTCCAACTGAAAATTGAATTTTACCATATACAAAATAAGGATAAAATATCAAAATATTTCAGAAGTTTTATTTTTCAAGGTTCTAATGATCTAATTTAGTAGTATTTATGTATTGTTAAAAGCATTTAACAGTTTGTAGCCATACGCAACATACTAAATTACAAATAAACAGAAAACAATTATAGAAGCTCCTATAACATTCTAGAAGGCCTCAGAAAATTCTAAAAGAAAGGCAGGTGTTAAATTTTGAGAGGAAGGATTGACGGGTGTTTATATATGCAGTCATTAATTATATTGATTGTTTCTTCAACTGGGACATTGTTAAAAAATTTCATTATAAATCAAAACTAGAGTATGGCGATTGTTGCTTTTAAAATATGAAGGAATTCATTTGTTGATAAAAAGCAGTAGTTGTTGGGTGAGTATGAACAAATTATGTGATTGATGTTTTTTAATAGTGAGGGTTTGAAATGAAAGTTTCATTTTCAAAACCAAACCAAGAGAAATCACAACGTAACAATCAAAATCTGAGGTAAAATAAAACGGACATAAGCACATTGGAAAATTGCTATAAAAGTGGACGAAAGCGCTTGGGAGGTAAAAATTATGAACAATTTTTATACTCGTTAACTTCAAGAAAACGAAAAATATTGAGACGCTGGAAAAACTTAATGAAAAATTAATTAAATCTTTCTTGTTCTGTTTTTGTAATCGCTTCACCCGAACGATATTAAAAGAAATTTACTTCTGATAGTAATTATGTAGATCCGGCCTCAAAGGCGTTGTTTTTCAATGGTTATTACAAATAAAGTATATTTTGGTAATCTGAATTTTTATAGTAAAGTGCTCAATATCTAACTGTAGATATAACGTTGATAGGTGCAAAGAGTTTATCTCTTTAGTAGATCAGATTCATGCAGACTTTGAAGTTTAGGGTGAACACAAAATGTCAGAATATCATAAAAAGCCTGCTTGCCAAAATATATTTTCTCAGTAATAACCACTGAAAAACAACAACCTTGGCGCTAAATACTATCAAAATTAACAGGCGAGTGAGAACTTCGAAGTCGACATAAATCTGCTCTATTAAAGATTATACTATTTCTCGGAACGAGAAACCGGGGAGCCGAGTTCGAGTTCCAGTTGAATCCATTGTATTCCCTTACGCGCAAATACCCTTAGGAAAGGTATTAATCCGTCTCTTCCTTCCAGTTATGGGTTAAATAGCAGGACAGATTGGGTTCTATAGCCTTGGCCGGCAAACAGTCTACCGCAGAAAGCAATGACAACCTACTGCGGGATAATTTTCGGCCCAGTCAGTCATGTCTCTTTCGAGACATGATCGCCCAAGCGTGTATCACGTATGGCACTTAACTGATTGACTCTTTGTACCTATAAACAATAAGTCAGAACGATAATTCGGCGAGGTGTGTTCGAATTCCTGTCGAGTTCATATGTATCAATAAAAATGAGTGCAAAATATTTGATACCATTATATATATATATATATATATATATATATATATATATATATATATCGCTCTGGTTAACACCCATCGAGCTCTCTATATAGAATTACCAGTTAATATTTTATATTAAGGTAATCTTGTTGGATTATCCTCACCGCATACGGACCGGACACCTATATATATATATATATATATATATATATATATGTGGGGGGGGGGATGGTTGTGGTTGTACGTGTGTGTACTTTTATTTAGCGTGTTCTTTCTTCAATATTGGAAAATATTGTAGAATTTTCACAAAGTAAAAAATCGTAGGTATTAATGTTTCTAGTTTAACACATTACATGAAAGTTGACAAACGATTAAGTCGTAGATGAGAAAGCAATTTCTTTTTTATTAGACACTCAATTTTATCACCTCGTTTTTAAGTAGGTTCTTACGGAATATCTCATTAAACCTCCCTTATGTCAATCATATTAAGAATTTTAAGCCGTTTTTCAAACTGTAATCATATCTTAATGGCATTAGCGCACGCTTATTAAAATAACCGTCCGTGAATGATACGGAAGCAAAAGTGTGAAAAGAAATATGTATATGCGATTTAAAGTACTATCTCTGTTCCATAATAATTCAAACATTAATTGTTTAAACCACGCAAATATTATGCACTGTTTATTTCATTTTCTCCTATGTTATTTCTGTTTGTTAAATTAAATGTTATAAGCTCAAAAAGAGGTAACTGAATAATCGGGTCTGCATAACCGTCTTGCATTCAATTACCCGTATATGCAATTACCCGTATATGCAACTGGGTAGGCATAAGTCAGTTTTTCCTCTCGATCCTTAGCTATGTGTTAATTGGTAGAATGGAATATGCTTTCTGGTCTTTATTGATAACCAATCTTGCCTTATATATATATATATATATATATATATATATATATATATATATATATCATCGGTTTTCTGCACTATTGTAAGAACTGCAACCTTGAAACTTCTGAATGTCGTTTCCTATGTCTTTGTATATGAGTGTATCAAATTTGATTAAAATCGGACCACTCCTTCTATAACCAATCATAGGATGGAAACGGGAAACTACTCTAAGTAGCGATTGAGATTTTTATCTTTTGCAGGTTATGTAAAGCCGGAAAATATATTTAGAACCTACTAGCACTATAGCCTGGCGTTGCTCAGGTGTAATGAAAACTTTAAAACTAATCCATGGTCCTGGAGCTCAGACTCTTTGGACGTTGGCACGAAAGACTAAAATGCAATAGTTGTTTCCAGTTAAAGCGAAACCGTAGACAGAAAGAAAAATGAATGGATGTAAGTCAAATTTTGATTTCCTGGTATCGGTATCAAATAGGCTTTTTCGTCGTAAGCTGAATTTTGAAGGTTAAATAAGTCCTCTGAGTAAACTGTATCATAGATGAGACTAAGAACTACAATTATATCTACTTAGAGCCAAACACGAAGCAAGAACTCAAATAAAAGCGCGGAAAAAATACAGAATTACAGGCAGACTAACAGACGCACACACAAACATCTTGCCTTTTATATATATATATATATATATATATATATATATATATATATATATATATATATCATCGGTTTTTCGCACTATTGTAAGAACTGCAACCTTGAAACTTCTGAATATCGTTTCTTATATCTTTGTATATGACTGTATCAAATTTGATTAAAATCGGACTACTCCTTCTATAACCCGATTTTTTGATTATCGATTTTCGATATTTATCGGGAGTACCTCGACACAAAACCTAGCTACGAACACTTGCAGACGCTTATAATACAACTGTGTAAATTTTCAAGAATATCGGTTCAGCCGTTTCGGAGTCTATAGGTAACGGACACACACACACACACACACACACACACACACACACTCAGACACACTCACACACAAAGTTCCATTTATAAATAAGTTTAGATGAGTTTATGTTTTAGATAACAAAGCTTTACTTATACAGGTTCCACTGATTATTTTATTAAACCCTTATAAATTTAAGATAGAGACAATTTTCAATATTTACATTATTCGGGTTATTGTTCTCAACTTTATTGCCATTTGTACGATGTTTCGGCCGTTATACGCCCCGGCCTTTTCCAGTGCTAGGAATTTCGAATCAAACGCTTTATTACAATCACTGGGGTATATGAACTCCATTCCTTGCGTGGTAGTACCTCTTTTGGTGTAATGAGTTATCTCCCTCTAACCCTGTAAGCCTGCTGTAGCCTGGTATAGAACTCACAAGTCTTTGGGTCAGATCACAGGAACTAACCAACGTCTATATCCACTTAAGGATACTTGGCCCAGTCGATATAGACGTAACCTTTGGAGCTATCTAATAACGACCTTACAAAATATGAAAAGAATCCTGGTTTTCATTGTAATGACTATTCTTTTAACTAATTCCTTCACATATTGAGAAAAGTCAGGTGCTTAAGTAACAGTCCAGGAGAAGGAATAGCGTAATTCAATATGAAACTAGTTCACCCACTTCCCCAAGGAGGCATGACAAGCCTCAGATAATACAGAAAACAGAATCTGTGGGGAGTTATGATAACCTACACTCTGAAGAGATAAGGCATTACAAAAATAAAGACCTCTATGGGCGTTGTGGTACAGTGAATATCGGCTCGGAACGAGAAACCGCGGAGCCGAGTTCGAATTCCAGTTGAATCCATTGTATTCACTTACGCGCAAATACCCTTGGGAAAGGTATTAATCCGTCTCTTTCTTTCCAGTTATGGGTTAAATAGCAGGACAGATTGGGTTCTACAGTCTACAGCCTTGGTCGGCAACCAGTCTACCGCAGAAAGCAATGGCAACCTACTGCGGGATAATATTCTGCCCAGTTAGTCATGTCTCTTTCGAGATATGATCGCCCAAGTGTGTATCACGTATGGCACTTAACTGACTGACTAGTCGCGGATACTTTTCTGATAATAGTGTGATAAACTTCCTAGTTTTTAACAAAATCAACAACCATAGCACATTTTATCATATAATGCCAAATATCTGCAAAAATGTTCATCCAAGTAATTTTCATTGTTAACGCTCTGCAGTTATTTGCCAAGGAAAATATTTGTTTTTACTTCTACAAAACTATTGAATTTATTATGACTATAACTCATTTTTGCAATAATGTTTTTGTTAAATCGTTATTGTGTTAGCAGCGGCCAAACGTACTTACCTCAATCCCGTTCTGTTGTTCAAAGGATACATAAATAAATATTTATAATATGATTTAGTTGAACGTCCTCGTTTTCTTATATGTTTGAAGACTTATTACCAAAGGTAATATGGTATTATTACCATATTATTAATAGGTATTATGTTTGAGACTTTATTACTACAGGTATTCTTTTTCGAACCCGGGTCAAAAATACCAGACAGACCTTTCACAGATATTCTGCAAAATAAAAGAGGAAGGGCTGTATCCTGTAATTAGCTGGAGACTAATAGGTTCAGCCCGCATTCCGAGGGATTTTCGTGATAGGTGCTGTCTGTGTTTGCTAGAAAAAAATTTAATATTGAAGTATCCTTACCAGCACCTGCTCTTGAATTTTATAAGGGAATTTTTTAGTAGTAGGTGCCGCCATAAAACTAGTTTTATGAACACTTAAATTTTACATTTTAAATTTCTACATTTTAGATTTTAGGATATTAAAAATAAAAATAAAAATAAAAATAAAATTTTAATGATTTTTGATGAATTAATTTAATTTTAACTTTAAATAGTAGTTTAACTCCTCTACCTTCCTCTCCCAGTTTCTTTTAATTGTATATCCTTATAAAATATGGATTCCTTTATTAAACCCCTTTTTCCTCTGTTAGTATTTATTTTTTAATAACTTTTCACATGATAAATTTTATAAATTTTCTTTATATAATTTGTTAAAAATTTATATCAAAATTTTTTAAAGATTATTTTTTTTAGTTTTTCTATAACTGAAAATATTTTTAATTAGATTAACTTAATTTTTTTATAATCTTATTTCTATTTTATCCCCTAATATAATTTTTCAAATAAGTCTCTTTTTTCTAAAATTTTAACCCTTTTAAACATTTAAAATTAAGTTTGTTTTGACACGCATCGAGCGTTTTCTATTTAAAAATTTTCCTTCTCTTTTCTTTCTTTTCTTTTTTCTTTATTTTTTTCTTTATACACTTTTTTATATCCCCCTTCCCTTTCTGTTCTGTTTTGTTTAACGCAACTCTCAATTTAACGACCTCCCTCTCCTTAACCTGTTTTCGTTTATTAAGCGAGACATGCCAAATTTTCCCATCTTCCACTTACAACTCTATCAAAAAGTAAAAACCAAAAATTAACTGATTTTCATTTTTTTGTTTTTTGTGACGTATATTTCTCAAATCCTAACCATTATTTATTTATCTTTTCTCTTTTCAATCTTATTTTTTCATTTTGATTTAGACTGTTGCTAAGGAGACGTGAAATCTCTCTTAGAGATTTCATGTTGAAATGTACAGTCAACATTTTTGAATTTTGAAAATTTATTTTAATATATATATATATATAATCTTAAATATATATATATATATATATATATATATATATATATATATATATAAATCATCTCACCCCAAGCAAGGCATTCCACTGCCACTATTGGCATGGGGATACATAGGGGAAGGTAAAGAGAATGAGTGGTTAGACATAGGGAATGTCAGGAGGAAGGTGACAGATGAGTAAGGATACCGAGGATGAGGGTTGGGCAGATAGGAAGAGTTTTTGATAGAATGGGAGCAGGTTAGTGTATTAGTAGGTGTCTATTGACCTTACATTTTAACTCCTGGAGATTGTATCCGTCGGGGAAGCAATCGTGTGGAAGTGAATTCCAGAGTCGGGAAGTGCGAGGAAATATATATATATATATATATATATATATATATATATATATATATATAAGTGCGAGGTTATATATATATATATATATAACGTTTTATTTAAAATAATTTAATTTTTGGACAATTCTTTGTTGATATCGCTTATTAATTTCTGAGAACATTTGCAAATACCATTTATGTTTCCGTTTCATTCTGTTTGTCTCATGTTTGAAATTTTTGCAATATTTTATATCATTTTTACTTTTTTGCTATTTTATTTTATTTTCGTATTTTTTGTTTTTTCCGTTTTGTAACCAATCTAGCTTAAAACAAATTTTATTTTTTATTTTTGTGTTTTCAGATTATTTCTATTTTGAATTGTTTTTTGCTTTTATGCGCGTTCCCCTCCATTTCCCATTCAATCTTTTTTAATTTATTATGTTTTTGTGTTGAACACATTTTTTATCTGGAGAGAATTTTTGATATTTTGTTGTGGTAGGACAGCGACGATCCTGCTAGGTTCACCAACACTGGAGTAGATAGCAAAACCTGGTTCATGGAAAACGGCTTTGACCAGGAAAAAAAGGATAAAAAATATGAGTTATTCTACTAACCTGAAAGAAGAAATATGGCAAGTTCGTAAATGGGCATGAGTTATTGAAGATACCAGAGGCTTTAAATGTGGTAGCATAAGTGCACGTTCCATGCTGATTATCGACGTAAAAATACGGATATTATTTGGGGTCAGAAACGATGGAAGAATCCCTCAATATTCTGAAAATTAGACCAAAATGCTAACCAAAAGATCTCATTCTATGTGGTACATTCTGCTGGCAACAGAATAGAAAATGAAACAGCTGTTCAGAAACATCCTGGATACCAAAGCGGTGCGGATCCAGACAAAGTACTTGGCCGCCTGGAAAACACGACTGATTGTCCATGGGGTGCCCACGAACATCACCAAGGGCCGATTGGGGACCTTTTTTTCTATTTACGGTCAAGTCGGGGATGTCTCACTAATAATTAGTAAACCAGGCATTGCTACCGGCGAATTCATTTTTCTGATGACAATGTTCCGCAACGACTTTATAGACATCCCCGACGTGATGACTTTTCTAGATAAAAGAATACTTATCGTCGTGGAAGGATGTAGACCTCACTGCTGGTCGTGTGGCGCGACCGGGCAGATTATCAAGCGTGCACCGACAAAAGGTCAGCACCTCAGCCACGGCTAGCAAAAATAGTGAAACCAATAAATTGTAAACGCAAATTTTACTTCATCAGCTTCTTTTCTCGCACTTCCAGCCTGTAGAATTCCCTTCCATTTACTTGCTTTCCCGAGGGCTATAGTCTCCAAGAATTTAAATGTCAAGTCAATAGTCATCTCATATCTCACTAATCTGCACCCTCTCTTTCATGCTCCTTTCTCCGTCCTGTCCACTCTCATCAGTATTCTCATCCTTCTCTTACCTACTTCCTTACACCCCCTTTAACCTGTCACTCTTTCTCATACTTTTCCTCCTCTGTAACCCCTACAAAACAGAGGCAGTAAAATGCCTTGCTTGAGGCGATATGATTATAAAAAAAGCTTCGCAAGGCCGCCGATGGCCTCAAGTATTGAAAAAAGTTTGTGAGGAGAGAACAAAAGTTGGTAACTCATCCTCCCAGCAAGATGTCTGACAGCAAAACGTGGAGCGGTCGGAGTATGGTTAATTAGAGAACAACAAAAAGAATCACAGAAGGACCATCACCACCACCACCACCAGCAGCAGCAGCGATCCTCCAAAGATGTCAAATAGCAGTCTTCTTCTATGTGCCCTGACGTCTCAGGACGTAGGCGATCATAGTTCTCCACGTTTCCCTATCCCTTGTGGATCCTAGTATGTTTGCTCTCGTTACTCCTGTCAACCCCCGTTCCGTCAACCACCTCATCAGGCCCTGCAAATATGTTATCCGCTGCTTTCCTCTGTCTCTCTTTCCTTCTATCTGGCCAGTCAGTATCAGGTTCTTCAGGCTCTCCTTCCTCACTGCGTGTCCCAGGAACTTCAGTTGTCTCTTCCTGATGCTCAGTATCAATTTCTTTTTTTGTTGCCATTCTTTCCAACACCTCATCGTTGCTTGCATGCTCAGTCCATGATATCCGCAGTAGCCTTCTGTAGAACCACATTTCCGCTGCTTCCAGTTTTGTCCTCATTTTCGATGATATTGTCCAGCATTCACTGCCATATTGAAGAACTGACATCACGTAGCAGTCCAGCACTCTTTTCTTTGTTTCCAGTGAGATTTTCCTGTGTGTTAGTATTTTGCTCATCTTCTGGAACGCGTCCTTTGCCATGCCAATCCACCTTCGGATCTCCGTGTTGCACTTTCCATCTTCAGTTAGGACACTTCCTAGGTATTTAAATTTTTGTACTTGCCTGATTCTGGTATCTCCCACATTTATGTGGCATTTTGGGCTGTACCTTTTGCTGATGACCATGCGCTCAGTTTTCTTAAAGTTTATTTGTAGTCCTTTTTTGTCGCTCTCCACCGCTACCTTCTGTATGAGGTCTTGTAGTTTCCTTTCCGTGTCCGCGATCAGCACTGTATCATCTGCGTACCTTATGTTGTTCAAGTTGTGTTCTCCAATAACAAATCCTGGCGTGTCATCTAGGGTCCTCAAGATATTCTCGCTGTACAGGTTGAACAAATCCGGTGAAAAGACACATCCTTGTCTTACACCTATTTCTATTTTTGTAAATCTACTGATATCGTTACCTGTCCGTATGCAGACCGTTTACTGCCAGTAGAGATTCTTGATTATTCTTATGTCTTTGCCAAAAATATTAAGGCTGCCGAGCATCGACATCAATTCTTTGTGTCGTATCTTGTCGTTCCTTGTTTCAGTGTCTTTGAGGAACGCGCACTGTTCCTGTCCTATTCCTAGCCTGATTCTGTTTCTCGCTCTATTCATCAGGATTCTGACCATCAGTTAGGTAATGTGGCTCATTAAACCGATAGTTCTGTGTATTTCACACACGTTTGCGCCTGGTTTCTTCGGCAGTGCTATAAATATCGACTTGCATAGGTTCTCTGGTATTATTCCGCTGCTATAAATTTCGTTTATTATGTCGGTAATTTTTTCTATGCCATATTCTTCTAAGGCTGTCAGCAGCTCTATCACTATGCCGTCTGGACTAGCCGCTTTGTTTCTGTTCATTTTGGCCATTGCAGCTTCCACTTCGGATTTTAGTATTTCCGGTCCATCCATCTCCTTGTGTATTCTCTGTTGTTCTCGCTTATCGCAAAAAAGATCCTTTATATATTCTTCCCATCGCTGGAGTATTTCCTCTTTATCTAATATGATTGTTCCATCCTTGGATTTTATGCATCCTGTTGAGGAGCAGGTTCTTTGTTGGTCCTGCTCAGTCTCTCTACTTCTTCGCATTTGTTGTTGAGCAGGTAAACCAGCAATTACTAGATGCTGAGATAGAGGAAATGACTCTACCTCGATCATTGTCTTTAAACATGGAGAGGGATGAGGATGAAAAAAGAGAGAAGAATTTAAAATAATGAAAAGAAGCAAGCCTGAACGAGACATGGATCAATCCGTTCCTGCTTAGACCGAGGAAAAAAATCAAGTTAATAAACACTCTTTATAGGACCCTCTTCGATTCTCTCACTAAGGATCCGTCATCTTCCTGTTCCTCCTTAGTACATCCGAAACCCCCCAAAATAACATTTCTCTAAAGCATGTTTATTTTAGTTTTTGCTATATTTTAGCTTGTTCTTGGGGTTTATGTCCCCACAGAAATTTTTATCTGTTTTTGAAATTTTAAACTTTTATAATATGGGCTTTTTGAGGGTCCCTTGTTCATATGTGATACCATTGGACGTATTCGTTTTTTTAATTCAAGTCGAATGACGATGGATGAGTTCTCGTGGTGTTTGGGCTAATTGTGATGTATCAAAGAGTCATCATTGTGGTTAGCTAGGTATAGGATAGTTAGTGTGAACTAGCCTCTCCTCACATAACCTTAGGCCTCGTGCCAAAATTGTATATTCATACCATATGTAGCTTATAACAGAGAGGATTTAAAGTACTCTTAGTTGCTACAAACATTCATACTGTTAACAAAATTCAACCCAAAGTTTTAACCCTGACACATTCCAAACAAGGCCATCTGTTTGTGGAAAAAGAAATGTTCTGAATGTCTTATCAAAAGCTTGCAAATAATCAAATGCACAAATTTCCTTATATAAACCGAATGACAGAAAGAAAGAAAGAAAAGTCGTGAACAGATAGAAAGGATGACAAGATAAGTTCTTAAATCGTTCCTCTTTCCGCTACTAAGTCTGTTGGTGCCACTAACTAACCCAGAGACGCAAGACCAGATAGACGAGAATACAGTGTCAGGACCAAAACTATTATAAGTTGCTGTTAGATTAATTTTCCAACCGACAGATCGTCAAATAGGCTACATAGAAACATAAATAATTCTTTACTGCTTATCTACTTTTAAATTCTTCAATTTCTTTTCTTTAAACTCGTCATTAGTTATCGACAGAGCTTGTTGGTCGGCGCTGTGCAATTCGTTTTACACTGATAGATAGAAGTTACTGCGAGAATTTAACACCTGTAATCTCCGCGGAATTACAAGAACAACTGGGCGATATCCCCGTAGAATCTTGTTACCTCCCATTTTGCAGATGTTGACATGCGATAGCCGGGAACATAAAAAAAGAAAAACACATCGGTAAATAACGATGCCAAGAATACTGCGTTTTTGGTAGCGTTGACTAATCGACGAAACAAGTGTAGAGCAGGAATATATTTGGCATCATTCTTTTCTGCTTATCATCTCTTTTTAAAGACATCTCATTCTTTATATCTTTGTGGTGCATTGGATATCGGCTCGGAACGAGAAATTGGGGAGCCGAGTTCGAATTCCAGCTGAGTACATTGTATTCACTTACGCGCAAACACCCTTGGAAAAGGTATTAATCAGTATATTCCTTCCAGCTATGGGTTAAATAACAGGACAGATTGAGTTCTATAGCCTTGGTCGGCAACCAGTCTACCGCAGAAAGCAATGACAACCTACTACGGGATAATCTTCTGCCCGGTCAGTCATGTCTCTTTCGAGACATGGTCGCCCAAACGTGTTTCACGTATGGCACTTAACTGACTGACTGACTGTTTTCCTTTGTAGCTCTTGCCTTTAATATGACCCGTGAGTGTCAAATTTTCTAAACCTCCTTTCCTCATTATGTATTTAAGAAATTTTAACTGACTCGTTAATTACGACTGATTTTTCGTTACCATACGTTCAGTCAATTTTATTCTCAGCATCTTTCTTATATCCATCGCATGACTTTTATTGCCGTACATTTCTAGAATTATTGAATTACTGTGTCTACTACATGAATTATTTTGTTTTGTGGTGTAATGGATATCGACTGGAAATTAGAAATCCGAGACCCGAGTTAGAATTCCAGTCGAATTCGTTAATTCATCTCTTCTCCCTCTAGTATGGGTTGAATAGCAGGGCAGATTGAGATCTCTAACCGTGATTGGCAACCGGTCTACCATAGAAAGTAATGGCTACATACTGCGGGAAGATTTTCTGCTTAGTCAGTCATGTCTTGAAAGAGACATGATCGCCCAAACCTTATATGAGTTACGGTTTATAATATTGTACCATCAGATAAATTCGTTCGTTTTTTTTTTTTTAAATAGTGTTAAAATCTCTTGCCAGGATTCATCATTAACGGCCACAATCTCAACAATGTACGATACGCGGATGACACAGTGTTGATAGTAGACACGGAAAGGAGAAGGTAGCAGAAGAAAGTGAGAAGAAAGGACTAAGCATAGACTTCAAGAAAATTGAATGTATGGTCATCAGTTAAAAGAAGATCCCAAAATGACGATTATAGGTCAGAGAAACTAAAATAAAACAGGTAAAGAAATATAAATACCTGAGAAGCGTGCTGAGAAAGGATGGAAAGTGCGATGTTGAGATCCAAAGACGCACTGGCAGGGCCAAGGACGCATTTCAAAAGCTAACCAGAGTACTGAAAGACAGGAAAATCTCATTAGAAACAAAGAAAAGAGTGCTGGATTGCTATGTGATATCTGTCCTTCTGTATAGCATTAAATGTTGGACGATCTCCTCAAGGATGAAGGAGAGGCTTGAAGCAGCAGAAATGTGGTTTTACAGAAGGATGCTGAGGATAGCATGATGCTGAGCACGTGACTAACGACAAGCTGTAGGAGAGGATGAAAATGAGGAAAAAACTGATACTTATTATAAGGAAGTTGACAGATGAGGTTTCTGGGTTATGTGATGAGGAAGGGGGCCCTGGAGAATTTAATACTCACAGGACGGATAGATAGAAAGAGAGACAAGGGAAAGCAACTCGATACTTACTTGATAATGCCTGAGGGAGTGGATGGTAGAGCGGCGTTTGAGATATATACCAAGAAGAATGTTGCGCGCGACAAGAGACAGAGCCAAGTAGAAGTCCAGGATTGCCTACGTCCTGAAGGGACCCAGCACATGAAGAAGTTATTCGAAATGACCCGCAAAATATTTTTTTATGTTAGTGTTTTATGTTTATCTTAGTGGCTCTATACTTCCTCACCAACTTTTGTTTATCGTTTTATCGACTGATTTGTTAATATTGTCGGTGGATAATTAGATTAAAATAAACAGAAAAAAACAAACAAACGAATTTATCTGACAGCCCAATAGATATGCATGTTTCGAGAGAATAAAAAAGTTTCTGAACAATCCAAAACTTCATGCATATACTAGCTGTGCGGGAGATTCTAACATCATAAGTGCCTAAGGATGAACTAATGCATTCCTGTATTCTAATTATATTTTTACTATCTGCATCTGTCTGCAATGTTGCTTTGGGAATAATGATATTTTTTCTGCTAGAATCAAACATAAAATCCTAGCGAGTAATAATTTCGTCACTGTTTTCTTCACAAACATCTTCTTACAGTGCTGTATTCAAAACTAATATACTGCACGCTTTGTATAAACATCTATTTTTGAGTTACCCGCGAGGAACAAACTCAGAGTTCAATATCCAGTTTCTCTATATTCCAAGACGAGACCCTATTTAATCTATTCTAAATCTGTCACCGAATGTTTGTCAATAGACATCCGCAGTCCCATTCCACGGCATAAAATTTCCTAAAATAAGCAAACGTACAATTTGTACGGTTTTATCCGTAACTTAAAACCCAGTTATTTTAAACCCGATTCGATAGTTAGATGCCATTATTCTTTGACGTCCGACTCTCTGCCTTCGAGCGGAGAGTCCTAACCCAGTGGAGGCTCCGCCGAATGGTAGAGTCTCGTCTGGGGAAAATTAGACAATAAAAAATTTGCCCGGGCTTTAGGGTCCGGATACCCCACATTAAAAAGGCCTTGTGCGACATTCTTCCTCGGTGGGGAGGTAGATAAATACTATTCTTTGCCGCCAGGAACGACAAGTCGTCGAACTGAGTTCGAATTCCAGTCGAGTTCATTTATACTCACGGATAATCTATAGGGTAATCCAAAGATGTCAGAAATGAGCTGTAAAATTGACAGATGTTATTTTCATTCAATTCTCAAGGTACCCATGTACTTTCAACTTCTTTCCAAGATCATCTTCAGGGGTGTGAGTTATGGTAACAAATGTAACCGGAAAACAGTGTTGCTAAAAATTACATTTTTTCCGCTTTAAATATAAAGGTTGATAAATTGCTAGCGTTCATTAAAACAAACGTGAAAATTATCCAAAATGGATTTTTTTTTATGTTGTAATGTCATGGTCATGCACGTGTTAAAGCATGAAAAACTGTTCTTTTTACAAACATTTTAGAACATTACTACAGTATTCATAGCCGTCAATTTAATTGAGGGCTGAAATGTTTTAATGAATATTGCCTTGAAAATCTGTAGTTTGCTTCTGTTGTTGTCTTGGTGTAGGATAGTTGTATTATCGATCATTATTTTTTATATTGTGAATGGAGACAGGAATGTTGTTGTATATGTCTAGAAATGGATGAATAATCAGACAAATGTAATATAAGACGTCTATAAAAGGTAGTTGTTGTAAATCCAACCTATATTTTTTTTTTTTTTTTTTTTTGTCGGGGATACATTCTCCCAAGGGGCATGTGAATTTATAAATAATGTTGGTTTTACAAAACATATCGGTTTGTAGATATATATATATATATATATATATATATATATATATATATATATATATATTTGTGTGTGTGTGTGTGTGTGTGTGTGTGTGTGTGTGTATGTGAATATAAGAAGCAAAGATCAGGTAGGAAAAGTGTCTTTAATCTAACATGTTTCACTTTAACACGCCTCTTCAGTTATTTGTTAAGACAAATGATTTAATTTTTTTTTAAATTCAAAAAAAAAGTATGTTGATTTCCATTGGCCATACACGTGTCACATGTAATAAAGCAATAGATGCTCATTTTAAACGTATGCGAAAATAGTGCATGTGTTTAAACATATAATTTAAATACGCTTAACACATGTTCATACATCATAACTATTTTGTCTTTGTACATCAACTGTGTGCATTGTGGTGCAGTGGATATCGGCTCGGAACGCGAATTTGGGAAACCGAGTTCGAATTCCAGCTGAATTCATTGCATTCACTTCCGCGCAAATACCCTTGGGAAAGGTATTAGTCCGTCTACTCCTTCCAGTTATGGGTTAAATAACAGGACAGATTGGGTTCTATAGCCTTGGTCGTCAACCAGTCTACCGCAGAAAGCAATGGCAACCTACTGCAGGATAATCTTCTGCCTAGTCAGTCATGTCTCTTTCGAGACATGATCCCCCAAGCGTGTATCACGTATGGCACTTAACTGACTGACTGAATATAATAGTTGAACATATGATTAAGGCCACTGCTGGGCATAAATTGGGGGATCAGTTTTATATTGTTATGAAGTAATAAACTGATCTCCCAATTATAACTATATAATAATATAATACATATCTTCCCTTTCTAACTATGAGTTAAATAACAGGACAGATTGGGTTCTATAGCCTTGGCTGGCAACCAGTCTATCGCAGAAAGCAATGACAACCTACTGTGGGATAATCTTCTACCCAGTCAGTCATGTCTCTTTCGAGACATGATCGCCCAATCGTGTTTCACGTATGGCACTTAACTGACTGAGACCAACTTTACGAATCTAAGCGTAATGTAGGAGGATCGACGGATCTATGTAGGCAACGCGTACATTGCATGTCTTACATTTTTCCAGGATGAATAATTTTTGGGTTATATAAAATTAATTATTGATATTTTTTACTATCCTGATTGTACGTTTTTTGTGCTTCACATTCCTTCATTTATTAGGATAAATTGTAAACAAGCGATATTGATTAAGTAGAGGAAACTTCTCTTTGCTTAACGATTAAAGAATAAAACTCAGGGAATTAATGGTTTTCCTGTTTTATTCCGTTTGGGTAGGAGAACAGGAAATAGCACTCTAAAAAGTGGGAGGTCAGAGAGAGAAAGATAATGCAAACCAAATTTTTGCTGTTTCCATTCCAGCCGTATGTCTTTAATGACTCCTGACGGTAAGATGATTTTTGTATTCCTGCCATATCATATACAAATCTACCATCCGCCCGTGTATTGAATATTGCTGCCATATCTGGTCGGGTGCCCCTGCTGCTCTCCTTGGGCTTCTTGACAAAATACAAAGGAGGATCTGTAACGTGGTTGATACTGACTTGGCAGACCGGCTGCAGCCACTCTCTCACCGGCGTAAGTGGCTTCCCTGTGCCTCTTCTACAAGTACTTCCATGGCTTCTGCTCCGATGAGCTTAGATCACTGGTGCCGCCTAAGCACGAATTTACACGAGATACTAGATTAGCAACTAGGTCGCACCCTTTTACAGTTAAACAAATAAGATGTAACCGTAAATTCTACTCCAACAGCTTCTTTTCTCGCGCTCCTCGCCTGTGGAACTCCCTTCCACAAGTCTGCTTTCCCGACAGTTACAATCTCCAGGTGTTTAAATGTAGGGTCAATAGACACCTCCTATCACACTAACTCCCAACTATTCTCACAACACTCTCATCTACCCAACCCTCATTCCCGGTATCCTTACCCGCCTATCACCCACCCTCTGTCATTTCCTATATTTAATCAGCCTTTCTCCACTCTACGTAGCCCCTTGCACAGTAGTGGCAGTGACATGCCTTGCTCGGGGTGAAACGCTTATAAAAACAAAAAAAAACAAAAAATTAAAAGGATATAAAACTTTCCTCAAAGATTCAGATTGATTTAGAGTAGAAATGGATGCGGAGTGAATTTGAACGTTTCTTTTATTGCTGATTCTGGTTAATTTTGTACGATTATTTGGAAAGAAAGATTATATACAGAACGTCTAGCAAACCTAATGTCACATGTTGTCTTTTTACTGCTTTTTAAAAAGATTTAACTCATTGAGGGCATTTTTTTATCTCTTCCTATAATCCAGATTCAAATATGTGACTTTGTGGTGATACAAACCGAGCAAAAGCGAGCTGAACCGGATGTTGGCTCTATGCCGAACAGAAAGCTAATGAATAAAAATCATTTCCGCGCAAGCGAATTCGCGCAGATGTTCCGGTTGAAAAATAAAAATTAATCAAATATCAAATTACCATATCGCGAGCCTTCGCGAATTGTATTTACCAGCCAATGGGAAGCGCAGAATCAAATACAAGGATGAAATTCGAAACGACTAGCTTTTGATCCAAAAAGCAGATATAAAATCGGAGACACAAAAGCTTCGTCAGACAGAATGAATCTTAGGCTAGAGTTATCAGTTTCTCCCTTGACTTAAGTCGAGCGACTACTATGGTGACCTCTTTCTTTCTCCCTGTTCTCAAAAGTACTTATTGACCTCTTCAAAGACATACTTACTGACTTATTGACCTGCGAAGCGGCAACTTCTAAACGAACATTCCTTACCGTCAAGAGGCTTCCACATTCCTAAGCGTTTATCTCTTTCAGCTCATCATTATTTTCCATGAACTCTTTAACCTCCCCTAGATTTTTATTTCAAGTATTACTTTATTTGTAAAACATTAATTGAAATGTATATATATAAATGTCATTTTATAGTCAAAATTGCCTTTCTTGATTTTATAATAATTTTATGAATTATAGTGGGCTATCTTCTCACAAGGCCAAATTCCGTTAACCTGCTACGGTATACTACTACCCTTAGCTAGAACGGAATACTACTACTAGAAAAGAATAAATAAGAAGATATACCCGCTATAACTTTTATACATAATATTCATCTTGACATTGGAGCAAAAAAGAGCAACCAACATAGGTTTTCATCCATTAAAATATTGTTAAATTTAATTTTAGTTATTTAAAATTATTATTTGTAAGGTTATGTAAAAATATAAACTGGAAATAAATATTTCCGTTACAATAATGTTTTGATTCATATAAAAATTTCTGCGGTAGACTGGTTTCTAGCCAAGACTATATAATCCAAACTGTCCTATTATTTAACACATAAATGGAGAGAAGAGATGGATTAATACCTTTCCCAAGGGTATTTGCGCGTAAGTGAATGCAAGGAATTCAACTGGAATTTGAACTCGGCTCCCCGATATGTCGTTTCGAGTCGCTATCCACTGCACCACAACGCATATCACTCACAGGATGACAAAAAAGGCAATCAGCCCAGTTTCGTCTCAATTTCCCCGACCTTTTGCTAGAAGACGCTTCAAAGAGAAAAAGAAGATTTTAATTCTCAGGAGACAGATGCCAAAGCTTGGACAGAAAAAGTGAACTAAAGTGGTTAGCGAATATCCTAAGTATTATGGAATCAACAAAATGATGACAGTATAAGTGGAAGAGTTATATGCCTCATTCTGAACAAATTGTTCTATTTCCCATGGTGTCTTTTTTTGTGTGCAAAGATAAGAACATATGAACAAATACAGGCCACTGCAATTCGAACAACTTGATTACAGCTTTGACAAGAGACAAAAAACTCAGAACCATCTGAATTCTGCAATTGATTTGAATACATTTGGCTGACAACGAATTGATACCGCGATCGATCAATAGATAGCAACTTCAATTCGGTTGCATAATAGATCAGCAGAGGAATTTCGTGATTTATTGAAAAAGTTTATTCATTTTTTAAAATCATGGCCTCTCAAGAATAACCATTTTGAGGATCTAATCTTAAACCCTCAATTCCCTCGTCTGACTTCTCGATTCCTGGCTACCTTCCCCTCTTAAGGAAAGACCAAAGTCTAGGGGTTTACATCAATGAGCACCTCCATCTAGCTAGGGTGACATATCTAGAATCACCTAAAAACGCATACATGTTTCTCCCTCTGTTACTTCTCAAATCTGTTAGCTATCTTTTATTTCTGTACCGTTCCCACTCCTCTCCCGACTGCTCCCTGCTAGACAGTATCTCTAACAATATGTATGACATTCGTTAACATATTTGAGTTGGAGATCTTAACGCTGACTATGCCAACTGGCTAGAATATTCTGTCACTGATTCTCATCCAACTTCACATTTGACTAGCCTGGAGTATCCGTACTCGACTTCCCCCTTAGAACTGAGTCTCAACTAAAAGATGTTCACATAACCCTCTCTCTGGTATCTGAAATAATGTCAAAACTTGACTCCCATAAGGCGAGCGGAGGTGACGGAATTCCAGTCATTGTCCTGAAGAAATGTGCCCCTGAACTCTTCTCTGTCCACTCTAAACTCTATAATCACTACCGCTCTGTTTCCTGTTTTCCTGCCTTTTAGAAGTCCTCTTCTGTGGTTTCCGTATTTAAGAATACAAAGGAACCCTCGGACCTATTCAATTATCGCCCTATCAATCTCCTACCAATTTTCGCTAAAGTGTTCGAGGCTATTATCAATACTGAAATAGTTCAACATCTTATTGCCCATAAACTATTTTCAGACAGACTATGTCTTTTGCTTCGCCAAGTCTAATGCTGATATGTTAACGAACCTCACGTAGTAAATATACAAGGGCCGCGATAAATCCGGCAAAGCTCGAGACGTTGCCATGGATATCTTCAAAGGTTTTGATATGGTTTGGCACGTTGGTTTTTGCACAAGCTGCAGGGATATGGTATCACTAGACGGTTGATTTGTTTGATTCAATCTTTCTTATCGAACCGTATGATGAAGGTCGCTTGAACGGGCATGCTTCCACATCCTACCACATGAACGGTGGTGTCCCTCAGACCGACGCTCTTTCTGATCTTCATAAACGACTTCCCTGACGTGATCAAATCCTAAGTAGACATCTACGCTGACGACACTACCATTTACTCCCACCTCAGTATGATATCTGGCGAGGCGGACAAACATAACCTTGCTGCTGGTCTCGAGAAGGACCTTCACTGTGTGGTAGACTGGGGTAAAAAATAGCTTGTAAATTTTAATGCTTCTAAAACGAAACTGCTATCTGTCAACCACCACAAGCAGTCCATCCTACTCCCCATCAGCATGGACCACGCGAGTCTCTCTGAAAGCAATACACTGTCCCTCTTCGGTCTCGCCCTATCTTCTGACCTCAAGTGGAACCATTACATTAAATCAATAGCAAATCGACTGCTAGGAAGTTTGGGTCGGGCCAGGAAGATTTTCCCGCCTGACTCTATCTTGCACATATAAAATTCCACCATCCGACCGTGCATTGAATATTGTTGGGGTCAACGCTCCTACCATTCATCTCAGGGTCCTTGACAGGCTCCAAAAGAGAATCTGTAACGTGATCGGTCACGACCTGGCAGCTCGACTATAGCCTTTTTCTCAACGGTGGGATGTGGCTTCCCTCTCTCTATTCTACAAATATTTTCATGGCTTCTTCTCCAACGAGCTTAGCTCACTGATGCCAGCTCCACAAGAATTTGCTCGATCAACCAGACTGATATCAAGGTCCGAGCATTTTACAGTTAAATCAACTAAATGTAGCCGCTACTTCTAATCCATCATCTTTCTTTCTCGCTTTCCCCGCTTGTGGAACTCCCTTCCGTATACTTCCTTCCGTGACGGCTACAATCACCAAGAATTTAAATGCAACGTCAATTTCCATCTCTTGCCCACTTGACTCCAGTCTTTCTCTCGTCCTTTCTACATCACCTTGTGTATCTTGTTCTCTTCCTTTCTCATACTACTTTTGCACCTGTCTTCACACCTGTATTCTCATCATTCTCTTGCCCTTTCTCCGATATCCCTTGTAACTGGTTCATCTTTCTCTTCGCTCTCTTCATGCTTAAACTTTCACTCTTCTAAAATGTAGCCCCCTGCGCATCAGGGGTGATACCGTATTGCTTGGCGTGAAACGATAAAAAACAGAAAAACAAACTATAAGATTCAATTTTTGGCTACATGTGAAGCAGTTATCGGAATAATGTGATTGTTTAAGATCGCATTTAGATTTGTGAAGAAAAATGCCAACTGCTCCTTTTCTGGAGTTTTGAATGATTTTGAAAAGGAGATAATTTATTGCATATCAACAAAAGTTGAAAATTAAATGATTCCAATAATTTTATAATATTATTTATTGTTGTTATATTCGATAAGACTACGGATCTTCGATTGAAATCTCAAATATTACGGGTTTAGATTGATTGATCGATTTGTCTATTTAACGGTATATCAGTTCCTTATGGGGAATTTCATGTCAATATTCAATTTTATTCAGAGATTAAAGGTCATAAAAATATGATATACGTTATTCTGCTTTCACAGTTGAATACATTGTAGATGATACTCATATTTGAGCATATACATGTTTGTGCAGACACAATTACTAGAGGCGGCTAAATGTGTGTTTTATGCTGTAATTTTGAAGTTAAAGTTTGACTTAAGAAATTGTTAAATAGTATATGGATTAATGTAATGAAAGACTTTCTGTTGGTTGGTTGGTTGGTTGGTTGGCTGGTTGGCAGTATTTGAAACGGATCTAGGTATAATCGATACAATTTGTAGGTATATGCGTAATGATGATAATTTTATTATAAATATTTATTAATGGCAATTTTTATATATTGCCGGTGTTTTTACTATACAAGTGTTTTTTTTATAGTTTCATAACATTGTGTTTTTTTTTTGTGGGGAGAGATACTATTTGACCATAGCTAGGACCCTAACAGATGCTCCAACCCCGAGTCAGGGTCTACCTGAGAACAACAGAAATTAAGAGGCGGTTCCATGTTCCTCAAAACCTCCAATCTCTTGATTAGAGGGCTTGTTACTGGATGTAGTTTTTCGTTATAGTCAAAAGTTTTGCGATTTGAGAAGAAACACCTCAAGAAATGTTTTTTGGGGGATATGTTGATCTCAGTAATCATAGAAAAAAGTCGCGGAAGAAGTTCAAAGATTTTTTATTGAATTTTTATTGAAATTAATCGGACAGACTTATCATGGAGCGAGCATTTGAATTAATACGCAAAATATTTCCCTGGTGGTGTTTTATGTTTATTTTCATCCCTCTGTTCTTCCTCCCCAGCATGTGTTTAGAGTCTCTTGTGGTACAGTGGATATCGGCTCGGAACGAGAAACCAGGTAGCCGAGTTCGAATTCCAGTTGAATCCATTGCATTCACTTACGCGCAAATACCCTTGGGAAAGGTATTAATCCGTCTCTTCCTTCCAGTTATGGGTTAAATAACAGGACAGAGTGGGTTCTATAGCTTAGTCTATCTACTCCAATTGAGGAAGAAAATGAAAGAAAAGAGTGAAAAGATGGGAAAAGAGAAAGCTGGAAACCACATCCTAAACAGGGAACAAGAGATGAGCCTCTACACCTGTTCAATAGACGTGGGTGGAGTGTGAACCGGGCGATAGTTTAGTCTATCTACTCCAATTGCAGAAATGAAAAAAAAAATAAGAGAGTGACAAGAATGGAGAAGAGAAAGCCGGAAACAACATCCTAAACAGGGGCAAGGGATGAGCCACTTCACCTGTTCAATAGTCATGGGTGGAGTGTTAACCGGGAGATAGTTAAGTCTATCTGTTACGAAAAAGAAAAAAATGTTCAGAATGGTGAGTTAACTAACTTTTAACTTTTTAAAGTCCAATCAAAAAAATAGAAAAAAGGACAGCAAAATACACAACTTGCAGAAATAAATACAAAATCATCTAGAATTAGCACAAGCAAGGGGATTTGTTGATGTTAGGTAAGATTTTCAGTTTAATCTGCATTAGTAGTTCTTGAATGTATTTTGCGATACTGTTTTCAATCATTTAAATTAGGTTGACTGATATCTTGAGATGTTTTTGAGTTTGAGTTTTGTTTAATCTCATATTAACCTCTGTGGATTGTTTAATGCCAAAAAGGTTGGGGTTTAAGGTATTATTTTAATGTTCAGTCAATGTAAAAAGGTGGATTTAGTCAGATTTTAATGAAAATTTGTTTTTATTATTTTTTATTTTAGAAACCTGAAAATGTCTTCTAGTTTTGTTTTCAAAAATGTTTACTGAGAATAATTTTTTCTTCAAAACTATTGTTGGTAATATTTTTCCTTCAAATAGCTATACTTTTCTATAAAAGTATATTTTTATGTATATATTTCTATAAAAATGTATTTTTATACTTTCAAAGTGTTTTAACCCCAGTTTGGGGGTTAACTATTTACCGATAGCTGAGACACTAACAGGTTGGACCTGGCAACAACAGCAATTAAGAGGTGGTTCCATGCTCATCTGGCCTCCCAATTAGAAGCTTTGCAGCCGGATGCAGTTTACCGTCATACCCAGGACCATGTTGAGATGTATTCGTGGGTTTGAGATCTTCCAAATCAATATAATCGCTATCAAGAACAACTAAGTTTAATTCATTTTACTGTCTGGTTCTTGATGTGTCTTTGACCCGCAAAAAAAGCATGGTTGAGATTAAGAATCAGAAGCTGTTTTAATAACTCTGTTCAACAGCATTTTAAATGAAGTTAGTGGGCGAAGTTTGCAACATTAGGTGAGTTCATATTTGTTGAATTATTAAATCGGAGGCCTTTTCACGCTTACGAATCTTTCATGGAAGCGTTTCCATCTTCGGATCTCTAAAAAAATGTTTCATTTGGATGAAGTGAAATGCGAGCTGAAATCAGTTTATGCTGAAGATTTCGCAATGCAAACATCAAACATCCAAGAAGTCGCAGACATAATACGGGAACTTGAACCAAAAAGAAAGCAATCTCAGAAGTAACAGAATTACGACGTATGATTCTAATCATATTTGTCACATATGGTTCTTGCCAGGAATTGTTTTCTTTATTAAAGCATTTAAATAATTATATGATGTGTTTTCAAATGGAATAGACTTTGAGTAATTGTGGTGTTCATTTAATAATGACCAATTTGAAGAAGATGAAAGTAGAACATGTGGCGGATACGTTTTATAGCAAAGTGATCGATGAACTGTGGATGTGCGTTGTGGTTCAGCGGATATCGGCTCTGAAAGATGAATCGGGGATCAAAGTTCGAAATCCAGTTGAATTCGTTGCATTTACATACGCACAAGTACTCTTTGGGAAAGGTATGAATCCGACGCTTCTCCCTCCAGCTATGAGTTAAATAGTAGGACAGATTGGGTTCTACATCCTTGGTTGGCAAACTATCTACCGCACAAAATACTGGTAACTTACTGAGGAAAAATCAGTAATGTATCTTTCAGGGCATGATCGCTTAAGCGTGGATCACGTATGGCTCTAAACTGACTGATTGATAAAAAAGAAAAAACGAAGAATTGAAACGGATTGCAAATCGATTTTAAATTTCTCATTGTTGTTTGTCTGTATTATTTTCTTAGAATTCTCTCGTAATCAATAACGGTCATTACGGTAGGCCCGTCGCCAGCGTTTTATTAATGGCGACAGGCGGAAGTATTAAGTCGAGTAGAGAGGGTAATCAAACGTGGTCTGTTTGTAGAAGTACATTTCACATAAAAATTATTTTATATCAAATTTACAGAGGTGTGGCAAAGAATTTCCCGGGGAGAGTAAAGCAACACTGCCCCAGTGATACTTTGGTGATTGCCTTGCATTGTGGACTGCATGGCCTGCTTACCAAGTGACTTTTTCATTACTACGAAATGCTACTTTAGTAGTTAGGGTTTCATCATTTTATAGTTCAAATTACTAGGTGCAACCATTAGTTTTACGCTTTTTCTTTTTTCACATTTCCAGCTTGTGGAACTCTCTTCCAGTTCTATGCAAAAATGTTGATTAATAATGTATTAATTACTAGTCATCCCTCTCCGGAATTATTCTTGTTTTATTAGTCTCTTTCTATAATAATGTTTTTTCTCAGATTATTTCATACTCAATAACCCCCTTCTATCTTAGCGTCTTTATTACCTTGTCTGGGTCGGTGTATATATATATATATATGTATTGAAATTATAAAATTATAATTTAGAACATGTACAAATTATAATTTACTACAAAAATGTACATTTTGTTTCAACATAAAAAAACAATGTCTTATCAGGTAGTTAATAATGATGGTATTAAACGTTATTTTAAATAATAAAATAACATTTATTACCACCATAAAATAAAGTTTATTACTATCATTATTAACTTTTATTACCACCATAAAATAAAGTTTATTACTATTATTATTAACTATCTGATGAGACATTGTTTTTTGATGTCGAAATAAAATGTACACTTTTGTAGTAAATTATAATTTGTACATGTAAACTGTAGTAAATTTTAATTTATACATGTGCTAAACTATAACTTTCAATACATACTCATAGCTCCAATTCTATATTGAGCACTGTTTTAAATTTATGTTATCAACGATGTTAATACTTTCTTCTTTCTTTATTCACTTGGATATATATATATATATATATATATATATAATTTAAACAACCAATAAATTTGTCTCTTTATTTTCATTGTATTTTTCCATATTCGAATAAGTTGTTGCATATCCAGTACAAAACAGTGAATAAATCTTAATAATTTTAAAGTTATGTGTAATGTATGTTTGAGTAAACATTCCTGCTTTTGAAAAAGTGTAACTCCATGTATACCGGATTGTTCATTTAATTAATAAATGATCTTTATGATAGGGATCGAACATGAGTCCCTTTTGTAGAAGAAATGTACCGTTAAGCCAGGCGTGTTATATTTTATGTATGTGAGTTAATTAGCCAGCATTTTCTCAATTTTAGTTTTATGATTTTTTTTTTACATACATATATATATATATATATATATATATATTGTTTGTTTAATTACTTATCTTTAGGTCATAATAAAATTACATCAGTACATATTTGTATAAAAAAGGGTTCAATATAATTATATTGTAGAGCCTTTGAATATTCTTTGTTTGTAAACGAGTTATTACGCAACCTATGCTTCTACCATGAGCGGTGCCTTCAGGCGATTTTCAATAACTGATTTTACCGTTTACCATTTTTTTTTTTTAAGAACGCTTACGTAACGGTGGTTTTTTTTTTTTTTTTGAACCGTCAGGTAATGGGGAATTTTTGAACCCGCATTTTTTAAATTTAAAAGAAATTATAACGTTTTCATCTATGGTTGTATGAACCTAATAGAAATTAAAATATAGAAAAGACCCAGGCATAACGTGGAGTATAGTGAAAACAGCCAGGCCTTACAACGATGGCAAAATATGTAGACTATGCCAGGATGAACAGTTATCAATTATCCTATTCCCAAACAAAAATGAATTATTGAATGAAGGAACAGAAATTATGACGATGAACTTTTTTTTGATATCCAGAACAAAACTGTGGATAAATCTTATAAATTTAAAAGTTATGTGTAATGTGTGTTTGAGTCAACATTCCTGTTTTGAAAAAGTGTAACTCCGGACTGTAATACCGGACTGTTCATTTAATTAAAAAATGGTCTTCATGATAGAGCTCGAACCCGAGTCCATTTTGTAGGAGAAGAAACTACGGTTAAGCCAGGCGTGTTCTATTTCATGTATGTGAGTTAATTAGGAAATATTTTGTCAATTTTTTGTTTTGTTATGTTTTCGTATATATATATATATATATATATATATATATATATATATATATATATAACGGAAGCTAACGAAGATTAACGAAACTGGTTATAAACAACCGGCAATTTGAAATTATTTGTTTGAACATTATTTTTGATCGATACTTGTATTTAAGTAGATATTCTGTTTATAATCAAACAGTGTATATATATATATATATATATATGTGTGTGTTTGTGTGTGTGTGTGTGTGTGTGTGTGTGTGTGTGTGTGTGTGTGTGTGTGTATATATATATATCTCTAACGGACTGATTATTTACGATAAATTTTTGCTACGACAATTTTATGAAAATTCTGCCGAATGATACATATTTTCGTAACAAAAACTTATCGTAAATAATCAGCCCGGTAGAAATCTATATATAATACTGTTTTATTATAAAGAGAATATCTACTTCAATACAAGTATCGATCAAAAATAATCAAACAAATCATTTCATATATATATATATATATATATATATATATATATATATATATTGTTCATAATGCTTAAATTTATTTTGATAAAAAAGTGTTAAAAGTGGTGAAAAGAAAATAAAGAAATGGGGAGTTAAATAGTCTTTCTATTCTTTTTTGCCATCGGGATATTTACCATTAAAAATTTATTGATTGTTTTCATTATAAATTCACGTTAGCGTTTTGTCTAATATTTATATCAGACAACGTTTTAGCAACAGATGATAATTTATACAAATCTAAAGGATAAAAACTATTTCTAGATTCTCTGCGTAAACAGACGAATATATAGATACACTGCTAACATAGCAAATAATAATGGAGTGTAGATGTCAGTTTCTCGTCGAAAACTCACTGCCCTACAATAAAACCAATAGCGTAGTGGAGAAAGGAACGGATTGATATCTTTCCCATGTGCTTTATTGATTGATGGGTTGAATCGTTTTCTTTGCAGGTTATTTGAAGACAGTTTTAGATCCTAAATAATTTGGGGGGATATAATAATAATTTTAGTGATACGATTAACTAATTACTTGTCATGGCGACATCACCCATCAAACGGAATGAACTCTTCCAACTATTACATATACCTCCTCTCACAACAGTTGACAGTCAGTGGTCTGGTAGATAGCCTGAGGAAGTAGCCTGAGGAGATCGCCCTGAGCATAGCCGAGAGTCGTCTACGAACACTGCTACCGTAACGACCATTACAAGTCCCAGTTCGGGAGTCGAATTAAAGTATTACACACTAACCTGTATTATCGTTCTACTAACAAAGTTCCAAATGTTGTATTTCGCCGTGTTTGATATATATTCTTTATTTCCTATATTGACTGTTTTGTGTTATTCTTGCTGGACCTCTAACCGGATCTACGACATTACACAATAGCTGGTGGGTAGAAGAGGTAGATTTAGAACTTTCGTAAAAGTATTTACACACAAGTGGAATTGGAACTCGCCTATCTCATCTCCGATTCTAAACCGTTATCCATTACACTACAGGCTATTCCGAGCTTACATCTGGCATTCCAAAGCGGTATCCAATTTAGGAACTGACTGAGTTCCACGTTGCTTAATTTTGGTATTCGTACAAATAATTTTTAATCGTTGGCAATGACACCAAAAGGTAAAATTTTATTACTCTTATTTCACTCAGTTTTATAGCGAAAGACGTGAATTCATAACATTCCAAAGGATATTTGAGAGTAAGTGAATATAATGAGCCTGACTAGAAATTGAACTCCGCTGCCCGATTAACAATTCTGAGCTTTCATTCATTACACCACACGAACATCCAAGCTTACAGCTATTTCCAAGTGGTCACCTATCTCGATTATGACCAGGCTCGGCGTTGCTTAACTTCGGTAACCATACGAGACTAATATTAATATTACAATTACCCCTTTTCTTAAAACTCTCTGCTTGCTCATATGGTCTGCTTCTTGTACTGTTGGCATCCTACTGTTTTAGCACATCACAATTGCCAAAATTCTTCTTTTCATCTGTGAAGAAAATGTCTAGCTTTCACTGCCATATAGGAGGATTTATATTATAAAGAAGTTAGCACTCTTTTGTTTATTTCTAAGAGAACATAGGAAGAGACGGCTTTATACTTCAAAAACTAAAGTCAAATAACAGGTTTTCCTGTTTTTTTCCTTTTTTTATAAACATAAAGGATCGAATTAGTAAGTTCGAAATAGCCAATTTTTTTTGTTCACAAATTTATCATCTGGTTTTCGAAGAATGAAGATATCCACTAAAGATTAGAAACGCAATTCTTCCCAAACACAGGTGCATGTCATTTATAAAATAAAAAAGGAATAAACATATAGACCCAATGATTTCATGGTTTGTAGTCAGGTACAAAATGAACTCTTTAGAATCAAGCAAGTTAATTTAAATATTTGTGATGTATTATAACAGACGGCAACAAATGTGATGTAGAATCCGAAATCCTATTGTAATATCGAAAGATACCTTCCTTAAATTAAACAAAGAATTTAAAAACACGAAAACTTTGTGAAAGACTAAACAAAAATATCTTCTCTATAATATCAAACCTCCTCTACGACAGAAAATGCAAGAAATTCTTTCACAGGTGTAGAGGACACTTGAGACAATAGTCATGTACTGGTACAGGAACAGGCCGAGAATATCAAGAACAAAACAATGAAGGAAAAGGTATATGGAATTCAACACTTACAGAATATATTGAATCCACGATGTTCAGAGGGGAACATGAAGGAACCTACCTAAGGGTGACAGAATAGGAACAGCAGATATAGTAAGAAGACAATCATTGGTTTTGGCTACAATAGATAGGAAGTTGTGGAGAGTCATTATCACTGATGAACACGGTATGTTGACGATTAATTAAATTGTTTAAATATATGTTAGTTTCTGAAAGGAATCATTTCCGTACGAAAGGAAAGCCTGAAAATGTCAAATATATTTCGTCTAGAAGTATTGTGTCTGAATCTCTTAAGGCAACCAAAGAATCAGCAGACATCATAAAATATGGTTTTGAGGTATGCTTTATCTATGGGTAAAAGGGCACATTTGCGCGACAGTATGTTTCATACTCGAACGCCATCTGTTAACATCAGTATCGAAATAATTGCAATAAAGACGATAGGTGGGCTCTGTGGGTGCTGAACAAACATGAATGTTCAGGCGTCTGCAAATGGTATTGGTTAGCCGCCCTAATAGACAAGCATACACTGATACGTACAGCCAATCATTTTATAGATAGATAGATAGATAGATAGATAGATAGATAGATAGATAGATATGAACAAACTGAGATAGATAGATAGATAGATAGATAGATAGATAGATAGATAGTTGAACAGACTGAGATAGATAGATAGATAGATAGATAGATAGATAGATAGATAGATAGATATGAACAAACTGAGATAGATAGATAGATAGATAGATAGATAGATAGATAGATAGATAGATATGAACAAACTGAGATAGATAGATAGATAGATAGATAGATAGATAGATAGATAGATAGATAGATAGATAGATATGAACAGACTGAGATAGATAGATAGATAGATAGATAGATAGATAGATAGATAGATATGAACAAACTGAGATAGATAGATAGATAGATAGATAGATAGATAGATATGAACAAACTGAGATAGATAGATAGATAGATAGATAGATAGATAGATAGATATGAACAAACTGAGATAGATAGATAGATAGATAGATAGATAGATATGAACAGACTGAGATAGATAGATAGATAGATAGATAGATAGATAGATAGATAGATAGATATGAACAAACTGAGATAGATAGATAGATAGATAGATAGATAGATAGATAGATAGATATGAACAAACTGAGATAGATAGATAGATAGATAGATAGATAGATAGATAGATAGATAGATATGAACAGACTGAGATAGATAGATAGATAGATAGATAGATAGATAGATAGATAGATAGATAGATAGATATGAACAAACTGAGATAGATAGATAGATAGATAGATAGATAGATAGATAGATAGATAGATATGAACAGACTGGTATAGATAGATAGATAGATAGATAGATAGATAGATAGATAGATAGATATGAACAAACTGAGATAGATAGATAGATAGATAGATAGATAGATATGAACAAACTGAGATAGATAGATAGATAGATAGATAGATAGATAGATAGATATGAACAAACTGAGATAGATAGATAGATATGAACAAACTGAGATAGATAGATAGATAGATAGATAGATAGGAATAAAGAAAGACGATAGATAGATAGATAGATAGATAGATAGATAGATAGATAGATAGAAATAGATGAACAAACTAGATAGATAGATAGATAGATAGATAGATAGATAGATAGATATGAACAAACTGGGATAGATAGATAGATAGATAGATAGATAGATAGATAGATAGATAGAACAAACGGGATAGAAATAGGGATAGATAGATAGATAGATAGATAGATAGATAGATAGATAGATAGATAGATAGAATAAATGAACAAATAGATAGATAGATAGATAGATAGATAGATAGATAGATAGATAGATAGAAATAGATAGATATGAAATGAGATAGATAGATAGATAGATAGATAGATAGATAGATAGATAGATATGAACAAACTGAGATAGATAGATAGATAGATAGATAGATAGATAGATAGATAGATATGAACAAAGCAGAGATAGATAAAATAGATAGATAGATAGATAGATAGATATGAACAAACTGAGATGAGATAGATAGATAGATAGATAGATAGATAGATAGATAGATAGATAGATAGATAGATATGAACAAACTGAGATAGATAGATAGATAGATAGATAAATAGATAGATAGATATCCGCAGACAGATCTGTTTCGCTGTATCCCAGTTCATCAGTACGGTTAGATATCCGATTACTTTTCACCCAGTCAGTCGTCGATTCTACCTCTGAGCTATGGGCGCTCGATAGAAGCTGGCAGACGTTTTAACTTGTTATGTATCTTGTAGTTAGAGTGCATAGATGCTAGAGTAGCTACTGTTTTTTCAAAGTTTACCGTTCTTCCAGAGTGTTCAAGATGAGAGCGTAAATAATCGTCCCCATACAGATCCGTTTCGCTTTATCACAGCTCATCAGTACGGTTGATTACTTTTCAGCCAGGATTGAAACCCGACTGAAACAGCGATTTTACCTCTGAGCTATAGGCGCTCGGTAGAAGGAGGCAGACTTTTTAGCATGTTATGTATCATGTACATGTACGCCATTAGTTAGAATGCTCTAATTCATTACTGAATGAGTGATGCATAGATGCTCTCTGATATATTAACTCCATCGTTAGGGTGTTTTTCCTTCGCTATTACAAGATATTTACCCTTCTCCCCCATTTGAGAGAGATGTGACACAAGGTCTTTTTTGACGTGGAGAACCTGAGCGCGTACACCCAGGTACTGGTCAAAACATTACCTATCCACAGCGGTGGATAGTTTCAAAACCGGTCTAAAATGGTTTTATTTGGTCTTAATTTATATATATATAAATTTGTTTTTTTAATTAAAATTATATTTCGACACGAAAATTTCTATGTTTCGAGATTTCTATGTCATCATCAGGCAATGTAAGATCATTGTTGTGAAAACGATTTTCATTTAAATCTAAAAAACAATAAGTTTGTTATTTATAGATATTGGAAGACAGAAAAATTTATGAGTGTGTTCAATTTAACTAATCCGAATAGAGATTCACTTTAAATTTGAAAACAAGTTTATATCTTTGGGGAATCCATGATTTTTACTTTCAAAGAGTCAGCGTATTTTAAAAGCCCCTGTCTAGACTCTGTTTTCGTTGATGTATCCATTATTGTTACAAAATCTTTTCCTTTAGTTTTCTCTATATCTCAACAATTCTAAAACAAAAAAGAAAAACGAAAAGCAAGGAAGAAATAATATTCTTAGTGGACAGATTGCTGTTTTTTAATGGTTTACTAATAACAAGATGTTTTGGCTACCATGTTTTTCTGTCATAAAGTGCTCGATATCAAGATAGAGCGTTAATAGGATTAACGTGTAGAAGTTTGTCATTTAACTGTGCAGAATTATGCCGACTTCAAAATTTAGTGAAGACATGGTTATGATGTCCCCACTCAGCAGGGCTTCTCAACATTAACCCTATATATATATATATATATATATATATATATATATATATATATACCCACCTGACACTACTAAACCAAGGGTCAGGCCACATACCTCCAACTACTAAAGAGAAATTACGACTAAATTTCTCTCCAAACCCAAACCAATGAAAACCAAAATATCCCAAGCCCATTCCTTTACCTAAGCTAACCTCTGAGCTTATATTTTTTCCTCATTCTCTGTTTATACGGCGTCGAAGAATGCATGTCTTAAAATGACATGTTGAAAAATGGCTATTTCCCCAACAAGTTTTATTTGAATGTACAGATAAATAAAGACATATATATAGTTAAGAGTTATGGGTCAGATTTAAATTAAATATAAATTGGACCAGTAAACAGTTGTATTAGAAAGTCTCAACACATCTTTGAGGGAAAATGAAGCTTTAACATGTACAGATTTTAAATATTTAAGATGGGAAAATCAGCTTATGACGCTACCATGGTTCGACCTTCTCGGTTTTGTCATAGGTTTCATCAGGATTTTGCCTGATACATAAGTGGTTATTTTTTTATTGGATTTATTTCTATTTTGAAAGTTAAAGTCGAAACCATGGTAGCGCTATCGGCTGATCTTGCCAACTCAATATATATATATATATATATATATATATATATATATCTTCTGTTGGTGCAATATGTGCGTTGTTTGTGCATTTATTTATAATATTTATATTTACAGTTTTATTTACAAAAAATATTCATTTTTAAGAAAGTTGTTCGTATTGGTTGGTTTCGAACCAGACAAATTTTCTTCCAACACAAGGTCAAATTGCAAATCTATCCATCGAGCTTACAATGGCTTGCAAGTCCAACAGTTTTTCTTACCATAACCACAAAAACAACAGTTCCTTAAGTGCCTTACTGGTTTAACTGACATAACAAATCTGTCAATCTTTAGCTAATATATTGGCGACGGTTTCTTAATGGATTTATTTCTATTTCGAAGTTTAAATACAATAATAGAAAAGATCCTTTCCCAAGGTGATAAATCTTGAACTAACAAAACGCCCATAAGTGCTAAAAACCAATTACTACCAAGAGTGTAGATGACATAAAAGTTCCTGTGTGTTTTATTTTATTCAGTATTTTAAGAATAATCTACAGTCTGTTGTTAACTGGGGCAAGAAATGGCTTGTTAATTCTAACGCCTCCAAAATACTGCTCTCTTTATTAGACTGAGAGAATCTTTTTGCCTTTGATCCACTGGCTGACCCCTTACGCCTTCTCGGACTATCTCTTTCAGCTAACATAAAAATGAAACGACTAAACTGACTTAAATGGTATGTCTGCTTCTTGGAAAATTGGTTTACTGTATCGTGAAATTTTCCTCACATGACTCTATCGTAAATATTTATAAGTATACCATTTGTCTATGCATTGAATTTTGCTGTCACATCTTGTCTTTCATTTTTGTTGTGTATTTATATATTCTTGATAAAATACAAAGAAGAATCGACATTATTATTGATGTGGGCCTAACATTTCGGCTTCAGTCATTTTTCACCCTACCGTAATGTAGCTTCCTTGTCCCTGTTCTATAAATATTTTCATTGTAATTCATCTGATCGGTTTTCCGTTTTGGTAACTAGTCTTTAAGAGTACTCTTAGATTGGCAGACAGTTTTCATCATTTTACAGTCAAAATTTCCAGATGTAACTTTAACATCTATCCAATTATTATGAGTCTTTTTGCCAGATTTCTCACTTATTGAAGTTTCTTTTAGCTTCTCACTTCCTAGCCATAAGCGATCTTCAAAAATATCAATATAATGTCAATCGTTATTTTCTGTTTCCTTAATTTCCGTTCTTTCGTTGTTCTCTGATCTTAATATATTGTTTTTCTCATATTTCCTCACATTCAGTTTTCCTTTTTGTTTTTGTGGGTTGTTATGCTAATTTGAATGACGTGATTAAAAAAATGTGCGTTGTGGTGACTCGGAATGACAAATCGGGGAGCCGAGTTCGAATTCAAGTTGAATTCATGGCATTCACTTACGCACAAATACCCTTGGGAAAGGTATTAATCCGTCGCATTTCTCCAGTTATGGGTTAAATAATAAGACAAGTTGGGTTCTATAGCCTTGGCTGACAATCAGTCTACTGCAGAAAGCAATGGCAACCTACTGCGGGATAATCTTCTGCCCAGTGAGTCATCTCTCTTTCGAGACATGATCGCCCAAAGCGGGTAACACGTATGTCACTTAACTGACTGGCTGATTAAAAATAATTACCTATGGTTGCTTTACCAACACAACATAGGGTATTGAATTTGCCTTGTCATTTTTTCTTTCAATTTGTCTGAAGGCCAGTAAGTATCTTTTTTACTAGGAAACCGGAAGAAAATTACATTCCCATATTATAGTTTCTTACAACCCACTTCCTCAAAGTTCGAAATACTACATTCTTATAAGACTTATTATCAGTCACGAAAATTTCTAGGATTTTGAAACATTTTTGTCCGTACGTCTGTCTAAAATGATAGCATGTCGTATCTGAATTAGATATACCAAGGAATGCAAGGTACCCTCTCTGTAACTACAATGCGTTCAGATATTCATTACATGGTAAGATTTATGGGCTGATCAGAAATGCAGACATAAAACAGCTAAAAAGTCAATCAATTTTGCCATTCAAAACAAAATAATTTATCCTATGAAACAAAGAGAATTCATAACTCATAATTTGTTATGTTCGCTAGAAGCCGGAAACGTTTTCTTAAAAATAAGAACTAAAAATATTTCAGAACTTTACATTCAGACAGTTAATTCTATCCTGTTCAAGAGAGCATACCTCTTTGTTTTTATGTGTAATGTACCCTCAGGATGTATGTAATCATGACTCTACACAATTGTTGGTAATCGCTCAAGCCAATTATATTAGAAATAATTTTGCCAAAGCAAAAATTGATAACAGCCATCGAAAAAATTAAGCATTACCCTTGTAGACAAGGATGAGGTAGTTACGCAAGTTCTACAAATTCTAAGATTCTTCAGAACGTGGGGGATCATGGACCTTTACAACTTCATTTTATGTATTTTTTATAGCAGCCCAAATCAATTATATTAGAACTTATTAAATTCAAACAAAGTTTGATATCATCCAGCAGAAAATGTAAACTTTATATTCGCGGACAAGGATGATATAGTTACACATATTCTATTTGTTTTATGACCTTTCTTGACGTGGGGGTCTATACCTACACAATCTCCTGTTTTTTTTTTGTTTTTTTTTTGTGTGATTTTGATTTTTTTTCTCTAAATAATCTTTGATACACTAGTCCATATTTTGATAGTCATTCACACAAGCTTGTTAGCTTGCTTCTATCTTAGCAAATCTCTCTCGGAGATGATATAGTTACACATATTCTATTTGTTTTATGGCCTTTCTGGACGTGGGGGTCTATATACCTACACAATTTCCTGTTTTTTGTTGCTCTAAATAATATTTGACACACTAGTCCATATTTTGATAGTCATTGACACAAGCTTGTTAGGGTCTTGACTTCTTCTTAGCCAATCTCTCTCAGTAGAGCTTAGACCATCGACACCTCGCCATCGCACTCTGTTCTCGGCTGGATGGTTGTTATCGATGCTTATGCAACTTGTCTTGCTTACAGGTAGGGGCTTTGGCCCTACGCAAACACCTTTTATTCTTCGGGTGAAGTAGTCCGCCTCTAGGCTGGTTCTGAATTCAGAATTGAGTTGAGAGTGTCGTCAATGCTTCTGTAACTTGCCTTTTTTACAAATAGGGATGTTGACTCTACACAAACCTCTTTATCCTCCGGGTAAAGTGGTCCGCCTCTAGGCTGATCCATAATTCAGAGTTTTTTCCTTCTTTTAGACAAGTTGCCACCCAAGTCTCTAAAACCCGGGTTTTTACCCATAGCTAGTGAGAGTTGAGATTGATTCATATTTTTCCCACTTAAATAACTCGACTGGAATTTGAACTCAGCTCTCGGAATCTGTCTTCAAATTCCAACTTTATAAAAGCCACTCTAGGCAACAAAGCAATTTATGAGTTGATTTATAGCTTTATGCGTAGTCTTAACCTTGTTTTCACATTGAACAAGTCACTGCGAATAAAGTGGTATCGTAAATGTATCAGAAAATGTCAATCCCGAATCGCGTGAGGTATCTAGTAGTCGGAACGAAATACCTTATTGTAGTTAGTGTCCCAAAAAGTGGTTCAAGGGATGATTCCATTAATGGAAACTACACTGTATAAAGTGTGTGGTTTCAGAAGAGGACTAATTTGAAGGAGATTAAATGCAGAATTGATATGTGTTGTAGTTTGTTTTTTTTAATAGCACCAGTCTATCGCCCAGTTCACACTCCACTCACGTCTATTGTACAGGTGTAGAGGCTCATCCCTTGTTCCCTGTTTAGGATGCGGTTTCCGTCTTTCTCCCTTTCCAAATCTTTTCACTCTCACGTAGCCCCCTGCACATCAGTGGCGTTACCGCCTTGCCCGGGGTGATATGATTAAAAAAGAAAAAAAACGTCGCGATATTTTTGGATCAAACATCATATATCAATGTTTCATAACCTCTGCAAATTATATGATAAGGTAGAGTCCGGTCGATATCAATCTTCCCCGGGAAAAATCTTATCAAGCTAAACGTAAAAAGGTTATGGTCACCTCTTTTCAAAATTGTTAAGTCCTCATTTGGACCACCTGGAGAAGCTTAATCATGGGGAATAATTTGCCGTATTTTATTATCAGTTGGTATATATCAGTAGTTCGTGTTTTTTTTTGTTTTTTCTTAATCGTATCACCACGAGCAAGGTGGTAACGCCACTGATGTGCAGGGGCCTACGTAAGAGAGAAAAGATTGGAAAAGAGAAAGCCGGAAACCACATCCTAAACAGAGAACAAGGGATGAGCCTCTTCACCTGTTCAGTAAACGTGGGTGGAGTGCAAACCGGGCGATAGTTTAGTCTGTGTACTCCAATTATGGGAAATATTATATAACATGAAGATTAACTTATAATAAAGAACTACCAGCTATATATGCCGCTTATTGAATGAAATAATGACTAAATACCCACAATTTTCATACTAGTACTTGGTCTGTCAAATTGAATTTGGTAAATAAAGCAAAGATAGACAGAAAGAAAGAGGTGAAAGGCGGACAAACACTTTAGAGTATTTTCTATCAACCCATATGTTTCCCTCAGACCTTACTCCCGCTGTGCGAAGCTTTCGATATGGTCAGGTAAATATCTGTATATTTTTCAGACAAAAAAAGTATGGAAGTTTTATATCTCAGGAAACACTGACGCAAGGAACATGAAATCTTGCCTGGTTATAAGTGCTGTTAATGGAGACAAATTGGCGCTATAATTTTATCTTTACTTTGTCCCCTTCCGTTTTTGGCATTCGGTCAGTAAAATATGGGACCTATTCAAAGAAGATTTGATGATTATGGTTGCTACAAGGAAGTTACGACTAGAGAATGAAGAAAACAAACACATAAACATAACTCAATGTATCAAGCAACCGACTAAGCAAATTGAGACCTGAAAGTTCTGTTTTGCTAAGCAAACTGATGGCTCACTCTAACAATGGAGGAGCTTATTAAAATAAAGTCTGTATCTCTTTTTTTATTTCTAAGCCCAAAATGTGATCCTTTGGTACAAGAAATCTGAAATTCAAATAGAATCACAAAATGATTAGGCCCAGAAAATAACACTGCAACAAAAAAAGGTATAAAACATCACAAACGAATATTGAAATGTTCCTAACTGTACTACGAAAAATTAGCAAAACGAACAAAGTAAATGTTCTGATATAAAACAAAACAAACGTCCAAATAAATTCCCATCGTTTCTAATTTGTCATCTTCTTATAGAGCCAGGACTAATGTTGATGCAGTATGTGTCTCTACAACCATGCATGCTGTTAAGCCCGTGAAACCATGTTTCTCTACAAGAGATTAAGTTTGTGCTCCAAGGACTTTTGAAAAATCTTGCACTTACAACGCACAAACTTCAGTGTTCCCTGACGAGTTGGATCTACACTACCGGCCATAATTATTAGGCCACCTTAGTTTTTTAAAAGAAATGATGTATTTCATAATATTTTTAAGTGGATAATTCTAAATGAAAATAAAATGCTTCGTTTGTTATTATTACTTTGCATAGTTTTACAAGGCAAGGAAGCAAAAATGAACTCGTCCGAATCATCCTAAATTTTCTTCATTCTTCCATTTATGAAACTGCAATATAGATAATTATTAAATACTTATAATTTCCTTTGGCGCACTTGCAATAGTGCAGTATTAACAAAAACATTCTATTTTCATTTGCAATTATTCACTTGGCAATAAATATTAAAAAATATTATAAAATACTTCATTTTTTTAAAACACTGTGGTGATCTAATAATTATAGTCGGTAGTGTAGATCGGTAAAAACTGGGGATAAGCTACATTTTTCTCATTTTGCACGCGCAGCTGCAATGATCAATGACCGACTCATAACTTGAAGATGGACATGGAGACTGTGGAACGAAGCTAGCCGTTCAGGTTGAAACAGTCTTTAAGGCTGTAAGTACATCGTCGATATTGCGCCATTCTCTATATACTTGATGCATCGGAGGGAGTCCAATGTATAATCTGTTTTTCGTCCATACCACTTGAGAAAAAAATTGCTACCTCACAGATGCATGATGGACAGGAGAAGCAGTTACATCAACTAAAGTAGCGGAAAAAGATGATTTTCTTATATAATCATATCGCCCCAAGCAAGGCAGCTTACTGCCACTGTTATGCAGGGGCTTACATAGGAAACAAGTTATGAGAAAGAGGGACAGGTTATAGGGAGTGTCAGGAAATGGGTAAGAGAAAGATGAGAATACTGATGAGAGTGGAGTGGACGGAGAAAGGAGCACGAGAGAGAGAGGATGCAAAATAGTGAGATAGGAGATGACTATAGACTTTACATTTAAATTCTTGGAGATTGTATCTGTCGGCGAAGCAAGTGAACGGAAATGAATTCCACAGGCGGGAAAAGGAAAATGAATTCCTCAGTGCGATAAAAGAAGCTGATGGAGTAGAACTTGCGTTTACATTTTATTGGTTTCACAGTAAAAGTGTGGGACCTAATTGCTAATACTGTGGCCCGAATAAATTCATATAGAGGGGGTACCAGTGAGCTAAGTTCCTCAGAGCAGATAGCATTTGTAGAAGAGACACAGGGAAGCCATATTACTCCGGTAAGAAAGTAACTGTATCTGAGCTACAAAATCGGGATCGATCATATTACAGATTCTCGGTTGGAGTTTGTCAAGGTACCCTAGGTGGATAGCGGAAAGCTTCTCCTAGATAATAAAAAGCTGTCTTCCTTTGATTTATGAATTAACCTAATTGTTTTATACTTCTAATGTCCAAATAAAGCTGTCGTGTAGTCACATCCACCCTACACATGGATCCTGACAAGTTTTGCAGAACTTAATTTGCTTTTTCTACATTTTCATGGACGCTGAGCACCTTCGTCATCTTTCCCTGAGACTGCCTATCTTCGGAACGCATTAACTGGATGGAAGTGACGATTAATACCTTTCGCAAGGGTATTTGTACTTAAGTGAATGCAATGAATTCAACTGGAATTCGAACTCGGCTCCCCGATTTGTCGTTCCGAGTCGATATACACTGCACCACAGCGCACATCATAATAGAAATGTAATCCTTGTAAATGATAGTGAAACAATGAACATTAAGATATTTATATAAATCATGGCGATAGTGATAATTTACGATTCTTCAAAAATCCGAACTAATTATATCATGCAGTGAAAGTTATTTCGCTGTTTTAAATAACGATTTATTCTGAAGCTAGTGTTTCAACCGCAGGGTAACAATGAAAATTTTAATGATATTAGCCATTATGAGAAAACAGAAGCTAACTACTAAGACTACAACCTGAAAAAACATTTGTGCTATAAACGTTATAAAATTTGTAAACATTTGTGCATAAACGTTATAAAATTTAAGGACTGATGAGTCCCTTCGTCGTTGTCGTTTCGTTACCGTCGGCTTCATCTCGTACCGTGTTCGAAGCCATTATCAATGCCGAGGTCGTTCAGCATCTCACAGCCCACGGGCTCCTCTCGGACAAACAGTATGGATTCCGCTTCACTAGGTCTACTGCTGATATGCTAACGACCATCACCGAGTATATATACCAGGCTCTCGACAAGAATGGTGAAGCCCGAACCGTCGCCTTGGAGCTAAAAGCATTCGACAGAGTCTGGCATGCCGGCCTTCTACGGAAACTGCGAAGCTGTCATAACTGGACTTTTGTTGGACTTAATCCAGTCATTCCTCTCTAACCGCACACTGACGCTGGTATTAAACGGACTTGCCTCCCATACAAACGCGGGTGTCCCCCAATGCTCTATCCTAGGTCCTACGCTCTTTCTAATCTATATCAATGATCTCCCCGATGCCATAAGATCACAAGCAGGCATGTACGCCGATGATACCACAGTTTACTCTCGCCTCGATCAAAAATCTGGTGTTGGTGACAAGGCGAACCTCGCTGCCGAGCTGGAAAAGGACCTCCAATCCGTGGTGGATTGGGGTAAGAAATGGCTCGTAAAATTCAATTCTTCCAAAACGAAGCTGCTGTCAATTAACCACCACAGACAACCGCACCTCCCTACCATTAGTATGAAACAGGCTTGCCTCCCAAAGAGTAAAACACTACGCCTGCTTGGCCTGACACTCTCAGCAGACCTCAAGTGGAATGACTACGTCGAATACATTGCTAAATCCGCAGCTATGAAAGTCGGCTCTCTGTGCAGGGCCCGGAAATTCTTTCCGCCTGAATCTATCCTGCACTTATATAAATCTACCATCCGCCCGTGTATTGAGTACTGCTGCTACATCTGGTCGGGTGACCCTTCTATTCTCCTCGGGGTTCTTGACAAAATACAGCGAAGAATCTGTAATGTGATTGATACCGACTTGGCTGACCGCCTGCAGTGTCTCTCTCACCCCCGTGACGTGGCTTCCCTGTGCCTCTTCTATAAATACTTTCATGGCTTCTGCTCTGACGAATGCCTTGCTTGGGGTGACACGATTAAAAAAATATGTATATATCTTTTTGCCAATCACGTTCTTTGTGCTGATCATGATGTTGATGGAAGCATTCACAGCCAACGTTCGGGACTAGCCGCTTTCAACGAAAACCTGCTCCCGTTATTCATTCCTATATCGCTGTTTAGCCTTGTAAAAGTTAGAAAATTAAAATAGAAGACAGTGCTGATGGCGTGAATTTGTTTAAGGTGTACCTTAGTTTGTCAGAAAGTGAGCCACGCACTTAGTTTCTTGACCTTTCCCTCTGGCACATATGGAATGAGACATGCAAAATCTAGTCATGGAACTGCAATGTACTGCCACTGATTCATTTCTATGATATATAGCTTTAATTTCGAGTGGCGCCGTCTGTAGCATGTCAGTCATGCGTAGCCCACTTCATCTGCTGGTTCAAACGTTGAGATTTGTAGTTAATTATCATCTGCTTGTTTCTCCGTTGCCTTTTTGGCGAGTGCATTGCCCACTGCATTGTTCTATTAATGTTATTGTTCGTAATTGTTTCTCAACACTGCCTGATTTGATTCTTTGTAAGTCATGAACAAAGCAGTAACCTTGATTTAAATCATCTCAGGGAAAACACACTGGTCGACATTGCATTTTTCAGTCTTGAAGTACATCACAGCAGAATGTACAGTACAACGGCCGAAACGTCTGAAAAAAATGGCAACAAAGATGAGAACAATAGTCCGAATAATGTAAATGCTGTATATTTATTCCACTTTTGGAATACTTAGCGACGAGCTTGTGTAAATGGATGGTAGAACTGTCGTAGCTTTAGCAGAGGTGGGGGAGGGCGGCATTAAGGGCCACAAGAAAGGAAATTGTGGCTCTTACTAATGTTCTTTTTATACAAGGCCCAAGAGCAACACAACAGGAGAGAGATTGTTTTATGACCGCTAAGAGTGAGTAGTTCAGTTTATGAGTTTATGCCGGCAATGTAAATGCTACGCGTAAAATTAATGACGTTAAGAACGTAGCATTCGGAAAAGCATAATCTTTGAAGTCGGTTCCACAAAGTAGGGCTTCATGAGAAGAAGCTTTTTGAGTGGAACTTCTTTCTCACTAATTGCATTCAAATGTAATGGAGTGGTTCGCCCAGTTTAGGTGGCATGGTGGAAGATTTAAAATCAGAAATGGTGAAACTAACAAATGTAGAGTCAGAAGTTTGTTTTTCCCCCGATTTCTAAATAAGATTCTTGTGTGTTGTGGTGCAGTGGATATCAGCGCAGAACGAGAAATCGGGTTGCTGAGTTCTAATTCCAGGTGAATTCCTTGCATTCACTTACGCACAAATACACTTGAAAAAGGTATTAATTTTTATCTTCCCTCCAGTTATGGGTTAAATAACAGGACAGATTGAGTTTTATAGCCTTGGCTGGCAACCAGTCTAAAGTAATGGCAACCTACTGCGAGATAATCTCCTACCCATTCAGTCATGTCTCTTTCGAGACATGATCGCCCAAGCGTGTATCACGTATGGCACTTAACTGACTGACTGAATATAATAGTTGAACATATGATTAAGGCCTCTACTGGGCATAAATTGGGGGATTAGTTTTATATTGTTATGAAGTAATAAACTGATCCCCCACTTATTACTATATAATAATATAATGCATATCTTCCCTTTCTAGCTATGAGTCAAATAACAGGACAGATTAGGTTCTATAGCCTTGGCTGGCAACCAGTCTAAAGTAATGGCAACCTACTGCGAGATAATCTCCTGCCCAGTCAGTCATGTCTCTTTCGAGACATGATCGCCCAAGCGTTATGGTGCAGTGGATATCGGCTCGAAACAAGAAATAGGAGAGAAGAGTTAAAATTCCAGTTGAGTTTAGTTCTATTCACATATGCGCAAATACCTTTGAGAAAGGTATTCATCCGTCTCTTCTCCCTCCAGCTATGGGTTAACTAACAACATAGATTGGGTTCTATAGCCTTGGTTGGTAACCAGTCTACTAGTAACAGCAACCTACTGCAGAAAATTTCTGTCCAGTCAGTCATGTTTCTTTCGAGACATGATCACCCAAGCGTATATCATGTATGGCACTTAACTGATATTTACTTTGAAGTTCCTTACGAATGAAACCCAGAGAAATGAAATGTTTTTTGATAGTTACTTATTTTATGAATTTATTTCATTTAACTGATGTACGACTTATCAATATATTGTAGTTTAGTTAAAGCCAGAAAACATTTATAGATTTTAAGATTTTTTAGCTTTCGAATAAAATAATGATTTAGTGATGCAAGTAATACAGTAGTGATTACATCATAGCTGGGGAGGAGAGGGAAGAAGAGAAGCGGAAGAAGAACTACTTTATTACCAACTTGAAAATTAAAATTTCTGAAATATGTATATTTGTACATCGATTGAGGATGTGTGTTGTGGTTATCGGCTCGGAACGAGAAATCGGGGAGACAAGTTCGAATTCCAGTTGAATTCCTTGCATTCACTTACGCGCAAATACCCTTAGGAAAAGTATTAATCCCACTCTTCCCTCCAGTTATGGGTTAAATAACAGAACAGATTTGGTTCTAAAGCCTTGACTAGCAACCAGTCTACCGTAGAAAGCAATGGCAACCTACTGCGTGATAATATTCTGCCCATTCAGCTATGTTTCTTTCGAGACATGATCGACCAAGCGTGTATCAAATTAATATTTAGTCTACTCCCCCAATGGAGCGAGATTTGACACAAGGTCTTTTTTTAACGTGGGGAGCTAAACTGAGTACAGTCTGGCGAAGAAAAAAAATCACCAGTCCCCTCAACCGCCGGTTGAGCTGGTCCCTGTAACGAGAACCTGGTCCATCCATTTGCTGCAATGCAGTATTTGTTTGAAAATTATTTTAAATCGATTCTTGTATTTGAGTAGATATTCTGTTTTTAATTAAACTGTAAATTTCTATATATATTTCTACCGGTCTGTTTATTTATGAGAAATTTTGTTACGAAAATCCTGCCGATTGACACACATTTTCGTAAGAAAATTTCTGGTAAATAATCAGGCCTTTAGAAAAAATATATATATAAATATACTGTGTAATTAAAAACAGAATATCTACTCCAATACGTGTATCGATTAAAAAGTAATGTCCAAACAAATAAATTAAAATCTCTGTCGGCTGTTAATTCTATTTCGTTAATCACCGGAACTTTCCGTAACACACACACACACACACACACACACACACACACACACACACACATATATATATATATATATATATATATATATATATTATTCAACCTTTTCTTTTTTCTGTAGTTTTAGTGGTTCGTTGGTGCGGTTATTCCTTCCTTCCTTCCTTCCTTCCTTCCTTCCTTCCTTCCTTGTTTGCTTGCTTTCTTCCATCTTTCCTTGCTTGCTTCTTTCCTTCCTTACTTCCTTCTTTCTTTCATTCATTCCTTGCTTCATTCCTTTCTTCTTTTCTTCCTTCCTTCCTTCCTTCCTTTCTTCCTTGATTCCTTGCTTCCTTCCTTATTTACTTACTTCCTTACTACTTTCCTTTCTTTCTTTCTTTCTTTCTTTCTTTCTTTCTTTCTTTCTTCCATGCTCCTTTTCTTCCTTCCTTTCTTCCTTCCTTGCTCCTTCCTTGCTTCCTTTCTTCGTTCTTTGCTTCATTCTTTCCATCCTTCTTTCGTTCTTTCCTTCCTTCTCTACTTCCTTCCTTTAGTTGCTTGCTACTTCAATCAACTAATTTCTAATTACGCATATAGCCACTTTTCTGCCTACAATTTCTCGCCATCCATTATAACTATCTGTAAGGCAGGTTGCATCCATTACGAAACAATTCTTCTACAGTATACTATTGGTTATTTTATATGTCTTTTATTCCATTTATACACTTGCATGTAGGCTCGTGTTTATCGTACAAAGTTGTTGTCGAATGTCACGAATGTAAACAATGTGATAGGCCGACTCATATAATTGTATCATTAACATCAGCTCTATGATACGTAAACAGGTTTCTTTAACGACAGCAACTTTCAGATATCCGGTTAATTTATCTTTCTTTTGCAGATAAAAAATAACTCGATACATTTCGTATTTGCTGAAACGTTAAATTTAAATATTTTTCTAAATAGCTTCGCAATGTTTGGTAAGCACTTATTCGTTTTAAATATTTTTAACATGCCAAATTTTCAAATGCTTATAATCACTGCGAGTGGATTATATCTTTTTCGAAGAATGCCCAACACAATTTTATCTCAACTCCGATTTAGCCTTGTACCAATCTAAGATATACTTAGTACATATACAAAACTTACTATGTCGATCCAGGATGTTTTTTCCACCTGAATCCATCCTGCATATATACAAGTCAACCATCCGTCCGTGCATGGAGTACTGCTGCCATTTATGGTCAGGTACCACTGCTGTTCTCCTCAGTGTTCTTGACAAGCTCCAAAGGAGAGTCTGTAATGTGATAGGTACTGACCTGCGACTCGACTGCAGCCACTTCCCCATCGTCGAAATGTGGCCTCCCTTTGTCTCTTCTATAAATACTTTCATGGCTTCTGCTCGGACGAGCTTAAGTCACTGATGCCTCCTCAACAGGTGTTTACTCGTGCAACCAGACTGGCAACTGGGTCCCACCCATTCACAGTCAGGTTAGCCAAATGCAGACGACAATTCTACTCCTGCAGCTTCCTCTCTCGCACTTCCCGCCTGTGGAACTCGCTCCCGTATTCTTGCTTTCCTGAAGGCTACAACCTCCAGAAATTTAAATGCAAAGTCAATACTCATCTACTAACCACTGGATTCTAGCTCTCTCCTCTCCTCTGTATAACCTTCCCTTTCTCTCCACCTATGTATCTGTCATCGCACCTGCTTTCTCAGCTTTCTATTGTTCCTTTCTAACTAGTTTGTACTCCTCACTCTTTTCTAATTAATCTTCTTACTTTTATGTAACTCCCTGCACATCAGTGGCGTTTCCGCCTTGCTCGGGGTGAAATGATTAAAAAAAAAAATGTTTTGCTCACATTGCGAGTGATATAATAGATAGCGTCTCCGAAGAAGAGATTGGAAATTTCGAATTCCAACCGAGTTTGTTACATACAATTCGGTGAGAAAAGTCTGAATCTCACCCACCGTAAAGCAACTGGTTAAATAGTACGAAAAAATAAGCTTTTTGAATAAGACCTACGGTTACATCTAGATTTTTCTACATTAAAACGATGTGACCTAACTGCCAGTCTAATATTACGCTTAAGACAGAAAACAGAAAACCAATCGTTTTCCAGAGTACAAAAGTTTGGCATTGAGGCTAATCACCCCTCGCTTTAGCAAAATTTGATTACAGAAGCCTCACCAGGAGGATTTATATGCCACGCGGTATCAGGCAGATACCTTTTTTTTTCTTTAAATTACCTTGAATGTTTTGCTTCACTTCCTATACAAAATTTGTCATTTTCCATATCGGTAGCAATTCTATAAAATCCTTTTGTCTCATGTTGGAATATAAGAACGATTTGATTTTCCTGTTTTCCAGGGAAGCTTTTCTTTTGTGACTATACCATTCATTTGTTATATCGTTTTAGACGAACATGTTATACATAACGGTGCAATGTACAATAAAAAGAAAAGTCGTATCTTAACTGTATCGTTCAAAAGAAAACATTGAATATGCAAATCATATTTTTTCTTCTTTTTTTTTCGTATGGCAACGGCAGAAGGTCTTTTCCTATATTCCTTCTTTGTTTTTTTAGGAGGAAATTTGTGCTGACACACCGATTTTCTGCTCAAGTGAACATCGATTTAACTCAGATTCCCCGATGTCATTTTATATATAATACTTTTTCCCTATTAAGCGAATAATGTATAGTTTTCTCTTTATTTTTCTTTATGAATTACTCTCCCCACCTCTCTCTCTCTCTCTCTCTCTCTCTCTCTCTGTGTCTGTCTTTCTCTCTCTCTCTCTCTCTCTCTCTCTCTCTCTCTATCTATCTATCTATCTATCTCGGAATTTTTACCCTCAACCATATGCACAATATTTCTGGGTATTAGACACAAATGCATTGACTCTCTCTCTCTCTCTCTCTCTCTCTCTCTCTATATATATATATATATATATATATATATATCTTTATCGCTTTCCCTCTCTCCCTCTCCCTGTCATGTACACAAACTTTTTCTTCCTCATTCTATTACACATACACGCACAGGTTATATGTCATACACGCATTCATACACTTCATTTCTATGTTTCGAACACTTACAGTATTCTTCCCTTTGTCATAATACACACTTTCAACACAGGCATACACGCTTTCTCTCATACATACACCCACACACGTACCACCAAACTCCCTTAAATACACATGCACTCGTTTACATTTTTTCACAAACACGCACGTAGTTCTTTCTTTTTTTCCGCTACAAACACTTCTCTCACATAGCTTTTTTTTCTCTGCATGCTAATACACTCCCACACTTCACATGCTCACGCGCATAAACATATATAAAACAATCCGTCACACACATTTTTCTCTCACATTTGCACTCGTTCTCCCTATTTCTCTCTCTCTCTCTCTCTCTCTATATATATATATATATATATATATATATATTTGGGGTTTCTCACTCTTTTCCATTGGCTCTTTTCTCTTGGTTTTTTCTATCTTTCCTTTTTATTTCCTCTGTGTCCTTCTCTTTCGTCTTTCTTTCCCATTTGTATTTCCCTTTTTGTTTTCTCATTTTTCCACTCTCTTTCTTTTTTTCTCTTCGTGTTTAATATCCCCTACCTCGTTTGAAAAGATTTCCGAAAATGAATGGAACTGAGTTATATATATATATATATATATATATATATATATAGTATATCGAGGCAGCAAGTAATTTTCTAAACATATGTTATTAAATATAAGAGACAATGAATGTCTATTATGTTTAATCATGAGCCGTTCTAAACGTCGTCTTTTTGCTTTAATTTCAGTTGAAAATAAAGACAAAAACTTTATTTTATAAAGAATTACACAACATTAAGCAAACACTAGTCAATAATGGATTTCCTAACTCCGTTATTGATCAACAAATTAAAATGTATCTCAACAAAATTAACAATAGCTCTAACAATAATGATAACATTAATAATAATGGCTTACATCAAAATAAACATAACACTATTAACTTATACTATTGCAACCAAATACATAATAATTATAAACAAGATGAAAAAACTCTCAAAAACATAATACGTAGAAATGTTAAACCGATAGTAATAATCAAATTAAACTCATTATATATTATAAAATGTTTAAAACAATTGACCTCATAGTCTATAATAACCCAACAAGCACTAAACTAAATTCTTTACAAAAAACCAATGTAGTGTACCAATTTACATGCCCATTCAGAGATTGCATCTCTGATACTAATCAAAAACCTAGTACATATATTGGTTTTACCACAACCACGCTCTCCCGTAGACTTACATGTCATCTTTCTGATCAGAGTACTATTAAACAACATTTCTCTGAAAAACATAAACATGTAGGTAATATCAGACAGATTTTGGTCAACAATACGGTGATCCTTACTCATACACACAGTAAGAGGAACCTGCAGATATTGGCGGCCATGTACATCAAATCAAAACAACCAACACTCAATAAAATCAACTTTAAAACAGGAAATAACATATCACATTGCATTTGACTAGATGGTTTTGTTGTCATTTCGCGCTATCCCGCGGTGTGACGTCATAAAACCGCATCGCAAACTTAAGAACTGCGTTTATTATTTTTGGTAACTATTGCCGTTGCCAAGCGGAGTTTTATGTCAACACAAAACAAAATCGTCGGTGATGGTGGATTTTATAATATTTCAGTTTAAACTACCTCTCTGAAGATGGCTCATGTGAGCCGAAAGCTTAGAAGAAAACCAATAAATAATTATCCAAATTTGGAGAATTTTTTTCTTTATTTTCAACTGAAATTAAAGCAATACGACGTTTAGAACGGCTCATAATTAAACATAATAGACATTCATTGTCTCTTACATTTAATAGCATATGTTTAGAAAAAAAAATATATATATATATTGTACTAGTTGTTACAATGGTTTATAAATTCATAGTATAACTACACAAAAATTTTCGCGTTTCGTAGCTACCTTTTTAGGTGCTTCGCATCGGGTGACAAAGTTGGAATGAAAATTATCTGGTGAAAAATGGTTTATTTGTGGTGAATATGCTTTTTAAGTTAAAGTGAGGTTGGGAGCTTATTTTGATTCTGTTGGCCATATTGTAGTTTTAGAGTTAGGGGTTGGGAGAGGTGGCTTAGTTCAGGACAGGTTTCCTATTTATCTTTTCTGGATGTAGTAGTAGTGGCGTCGTTGTTAATGATATGAGTGGTGTGAGATTTTAGGATGGTCTAGTAGTTTGTTTATGGTTCTTAAGGTGCTGCTATTTGGTTTAGAGGAGGGTATGGGTTATTTAGTTTTGGACAGGTTGCTTTTTCGTTTAGTTTAGTTTCTTTTGTATTGGGATATATGGTTTTTTGTTTTTTTGAAGTGTCGATAGTTTCTTTTAATTTCCTGCCATTTACAGATAGATGGACTTATTGTTGGTGTGGTGTTGGGTTTGCTGTCTTTTATTTCTACGTTTTTTGTTCTATTTATTAATAGGGTTGGTTATGTGTATTTTTTGCATTTTCTGGGGAGTCGTGTGGGTGAGGTGCTTTTTTGTTTATTTAAATTTTAACGAGAAATATTTGCGATGTTTGCATAATACTGCTAATTCGTCTCTACGGTTTAATAGTTCCCTACTGTTGGGGTACTTTAGAATGTGTAGCTTTTCACTTAAACATAAAGGGCAGATGTCGTCAAGTGAGTTGCAAGTTCTAGTTTTTTCTAGGATTTTCCATTTTACTTTGGGTTTTCGTTTTGAATCTTTTAGCTTCCAAAAGTATGTACAAAGGGATGTTTGGTTTCGGTATAAGTTGTTTTTGAATGAAGTTATGTGCATGTACCAGCGTTGCTTAAAAGTATTCTTAGTTGATCCGATATACATTTTATGTATAGTGGGATTTTCAATTGATGTTATGTTGCATTGATAGATTACTGAGTTTATTTTACATTTATTCTGTAGTGCGCAGTTGCTAGGGTTTCTACAATTACACATGTTTTTATTGTTGCCTTTTATTGTATTTTGGTAGTCGATTTTATTCTGATCTGCGTGTTGATTTAGGATATATTTGCTATGGTTTGTTATGATTTTTTCTAGGTTGTTTATGCAACTGTAGCTTAGTTTAAGTGTATTTTTGTTGAAGATTTTACTAAGAGGGTTATTGATAGGGAAATGTTTTTTGATTAATTTCAGGAACTTTTGTCCTAGCTTGGTGTTTATCATTTGATTGAAAAGAGGTGTGTACCAAATGAGTTTTCTATTTCTATTTTTCCTGTTATAGTTATAGTTTTTTATGTATTGGATGTCTTGGTTTTTGTCGCCGCTTTTTTTAAGGACTTGTTGTAGAGACTTTTGTGTTTGTTAAGTATTTCTTCACTGGACGAGTTTTTACTAATTCTATATTCTATGGAGGAGGGTATATGTTTGGTTATACTAGGGGGTGGTTTGACTTTGGGTGGATGTATAGCGGGTATTCGTTGGGTTTTATGTATAGTTGGTAATTATTGTTAACTAAATCTAGTGTTACATCGAGGAAGTTTACTACTAAGTCACCCGATGAGAAGCACCTAAAAAAAGGTAGCTTCGAAACGCGAAAAATTTTGTGCAGTTATGCTATGAATTTATAAACCATTGTAGCAACTATTACAATATAACGCTCTACGTTTGTATCGAGCACTCTTTATAAAATTAAATGCATGAACAGCAGGTTAATAAAACCTACGAGTTCCACAACTTTGTTACAATATATAAATTAATATATATATATATATATATATATATATATATATATATATATATATATATATTAAAACTTTCACGTTTAAAAATTCCCTGTCACGTGAGCGTTCAAAAACAACCCACCGTTACGTGAGCGCTCTTAAAAAAATCGGTAAAATCAGTTATTGCAAATTGCATGAAGACACCACTCATGATAGAAAGCTAGCTCGCGTAATAACTCGTTTAGAAATGGAAAATAGTCAAAAGTTCTACAACATAATTGTATTGAACACTTTTTAATACAAATGTGCACTGGTCTAATTTTATTATTATCAAAAACTAAGTAATTAAACAATATATTTACATATATATATATAACGGTGAAACACCAGTTCTCGCAGGATAACCTTGAGGATTCATGTCTTCTTGATGAACTTGATTTTTTCCAGGAAAATAGATATCTCTTGTTTACCGTTCATGGCTCTTCCTAAATTAAATGGGAGTTCCCTTCCTAATATTTTTAACGGTAGTGTAGAATGCCAACGTTTCCTTTTATCACCTGGTAGTGATATGTGCTACGGATTTTAATAATTACCGCTGTTGGAAGTTTTCTAGTGATTTCGTTTTTATAATTTGGTAAAGATGCCTGTTTTTGATTCTGTGACGACAGTTTATAAGATTTAATCAAGGATAGTCTTCTTGATGACCTTGATGATTCATGTCCTCTTTGTAACTTTGAGGATCCATGTCTTCTTGATGATCTTGAGGATCCATGTCCTCTTTGTAAGCTTCAAGAGTAATGTCTCCTTGATGACCTTGGGGATTCATGTCTTCTTTATAACACTGAGAATTCATGTCTTGAAGATTCATTCGCTTGAAGTCCTTTTTAATCGTGGATCTGAGAAACCGGTTGTACATATTTCTTAAACGAAACATTTCTAAACAAGTTCGATTGTATACATGTTATCCGTATGTGATTCTAGGCATTGACAAATCTGTTTAGGAATAAGAGTTGAGAACTTAATATTTTGATTTTGTAGCATATTAATGCGCGTTTTGGTTTGTGGATATTTTATCATAAATATGAAATCAGGAAGCCGAGTTCGAATTCCAGCTGACTTAGTTAGATTCACTTACGCACAAATACCCTATGAAGCCATCTCTTCTCTTCACCCCTATGAGCTGAATAGCAGATGCGATTGGGTTCTTTAGCCTTGACTGGTAACCATTTCCCTACAAAAAAGAATAGAAACCTATTGCTGAAAAAAAACATCTTATCCCTAGTTAGTCATGTATCGAAAGACCCATGACACGTATGCTACTTAAGTGAGTATGCTACAATGTTAGACAAAACTAATTCTAATTTTATGTTCAATTTCTTTATATCCTATGCAAAGTTTATTATATTTGATTTATTCACCGTAGTATTTTAAGCGTTTAGTATGTTATGTCGGCAATCTTCGTCGCCACTGTTGTGTCGTGAGCAAGAATAAATAACTGAACAACACGAATAGGTTAATTGTTGTATTCCGTGAAAATAGTATTTACAAAGGTTATTAGTATCCAATACAAAAATAAAGGTTAATCGTCTCAACCGTCGTAAGACGTAGTATGAGCAATGGGTACTTCCGGGTCGTCACCGGAAGTCTACAATTGACTTGTCGATACGGCTGCTCGGCACACTCTCCTACGTAGATGCCACCATTACTTTACATAGTAATGGAATAGTCCATTATAGCCGAATAGGCGCGGGCGTCCCAACATAGTAATTTTACATTCTTCACGTTTATGAAGGATTCTTAGTAGCAAGTAAATTTCATTCCATTTTTAGTTCATAATTTCTGTCTTAGCAAGATTTATATTGAGACCTACTTCATGGAACATTTGGTAGGGAATGTTGATTTTTCTTCAAGATCACTCTTATCCTAACAGTTATTATTTATATCATGAGCGTACCTCCATTTATAACCTGAGCACCAGTCTCTAAAGGAAAAAAAACCTAAACGTTATTTTCTATTTGTAGAAAGCACCTATTAAGGCCTTGTTCATATGATCATATTTGTACAGCCATTTTATGAGAGCTTCACACAAGTGTTGTTAACGATTGATTATTTAAAGGATAAATTCGTTTATTTTATCTTTATACTGTTAGAGTATACATTTATTAGAGTAAAATAAGCAAAGCTATATCAACTGCTTGTTTTTGAAAAGTTTGTTTTCATTATTAAGAGTTATATGTACGTCGTACATAAATTTATCTAGGTTTTAGTTTCTTTTTTTTTTCGTTTGATTTTATTCATATTTAATCTACTTATTGAGTACAGGTTCCCATTTTTAGAAATATTTTGATATGGACGAGGGTAATTTAATCTTTCTGAACACATAACGTCAACAGTTGACAATTTTAGCTTGTGTCGTAATGTAATATACGAAGTATGTCTGAACACTAACGGACCTAGTGTTAAAGCAATTCATTCAATTTCCAAACAACAAACTATATGGTTTCTCCTTTAAAGGAGTCCTTGTCGAGTATAATTCTCTTTTCCATCCTTCTATGTTACACTTCTGTTTTGGAAAAGTTAGTGGATGCCTCTCGGCTACATCGTTATGGCAATTTTGAAAACATCTGCGTCTTTAAAACGTGTCTTTTTGATGATTCCCTTGTGACTGAGGAAAATAAAAAAGGGTCATGGAGCAAGATCAGGTGAATAGGGAAAATTATTTTAGAACGATGATTTTCTTCTTCAGGGACTGCCGGGGGTTCACGGTGTTGTGTGCAGTTATATTGTTGTGGTGAAACAGCCACATTTTGTCCGGCCACATTATTCGTCTCTTCTGGCGCACTGAGCCATGCAAACACCGAGGGATATTTTTGTAGAATTGCTGACTGATTGTCTGACCTTGTGGCAAGAATACACTCTGGACGACGCCTATAGTTGACCCAGCACACCTAGTTGGGTTACTTTTCAGACAGACCTCGTATATTAAACACGCGCACAATATAAGACATTACATATGTGAACCACGACTTGAAACCCCGAATATTAAGTCTATACGAGTAGAAGGAATGGTTGCTAGGTGTTAATGCAGAGTTCGAAAACATTTTGCTGTGTGCCGACTTAGGGATTTAAAATCATTCACTGTGCTAACAGCATACATATTTATTGTTGTGGGATCTTCTCCTTTTGTCTAAGTTCCTGGGACATGCAATGAGGAAGGAAAGCCTGGAGAACCTGATACTGACTGGTCAGATAGAAGGAAGGAGAGACAGAGGAAGGCAGCGGATAACATATTTGCAGGGCCTGATCAGGTGGATGACGGAACGGGGGTTGCCAGGAGCAACAGGAGCAAACATACTAAGAGCCACAAGGGATAGGGAGACGTGGAGATCCATGATCGCCTACGTCCTGAAGGGACAGGGCACATAGAAGAAGAAGAATGGACTCGACTGAGTGTACATATAATCCTGCCTTTAGAGAGAACAATGATTTAGTTTAGTTGGTTGGATCTGAAATCACAGTTGTAGTTGCAGTTGCTCTGAGTTCCACTCAGCTAAAATAAGTTACCCGGACATACTGTTTCACTTCAAGACTTGTATATATTTATTTCTAATAATAGTATTCCTAAATTGACTAACCCATGTTCCAGTTTGTATATTACGTTCAATATAATCAACTTTTCTATCTCCATATCTGTTTTTGTCGTTTATTGTTTTGTGCAGTTCCTCACCCGGAATCCACAAAATTTATATACAAGTGAAAGTCAATATTCCTGTTCTACAATACAACCTCCAGAAATTTAAATGCAAAGTCAATACTCATCTACTAACCACTGGACTCTAGCTCTCTCCCCACCCCTGTATAACCCTCCCTTTCTCTCCACCTATGTATCTGTCATCGCACCTGCTTTCTCAGCTTTCTATTGTTCCTTTCTAACTAGTTTGTACTCCTCACTCTTTTCTAATTAATCTTTTTACATTTATGTAACCCCCTGCACATCAGTGGCGTTTCCGCTTTGCTCGGGGGGAAATGATTAAAAAAATAAAAAATAAAAAAATGAAAATATGTAAAACATATGAATAGAAATAAACTGCTTTTAAAGATTTTTAAGTTTTTTATTATTAATGGAAGCCTTGCACTTCAAAATTAAGTGATCTGCAACATACTTCGTTACTTTGAGTTTTAAACAATGTTCTAAATGTCCAGGTGTTAGGCAACTTCATTGTGGACTTAACACTGCTTTCATGTTAGAGAAAATTTGCTCACAGGAATAAGTTGCACCAAAAGACGAAAGAAAAGCAAAAGCAATTTTCTTTAAACTGATTAAAGATCTCTGAAGAGATGTCCAACAGTTGAGAATAGCAGCAGACTTTTATAAATTTTCATCTTCCAGGGACTTTTCTTAGTTCAAAAAATCATGCCATTGGAAATTGCTTGGCGTGCCATGTGTGGCACACGTGCCATAGGTTGCCGACACTTGTGTTAATATATCTGTTTTTGATTTATAATGCTAATCCTCTAGTAATATTTTTTTCCTACATTTTTCGTTGCTGGGTACAAATGTATATATTTCCTCTCAATTAATCTTTGTGGCGCGAGGAGAATTAACCGGTTAGTTTTCCTTTTTTCTCATATTTTCAAGTCTCAAATTTAGAGTGAATAATATTTGCTCTTCGTTTATTTATGTTTCATTATATTTCTAACGGAATTTATCAAAAAAGTATCGGAAAACTTGTTAAAGCAACGAGCTCAACGGCTCTTTATGGGCCATTTAAAACCGAAATTTGATTTTCTTTGGAACTTTGATGATTTTATTTTTAAATATATTGGTAGTAATTGTGTTTTTTACTATAAAAATGCTGGTATTTTTACGATAAAAATATATTTTTATAATTTCATGGGAGTTGATTATTTCCCCATAGTTTGGTCGTAAGCAGGTGCTACCGCCCCGGGTAGAGTCGACGTGAGAACAACGGCAGTTACGAGGCGTATTGAACTACGTCGCGCATACACTCTAAGATACAAGTTTTTGCTAACTTCCATTTTTGATAGCAGTGCTTGGAAGGAAAGTTTGAAGAGTGTGATAGTCTAACTACGCACCAAAGTTTAGTGGCCATGGCTTGTAAGGCATCTCTTGCCCAAACACAAGATTAGATCGATCTAACACTTGTTACGTCCCTTTTTTTCTCTACAAAAATCAAAAGATACAAGATTTTATGACATCAAGGCAAGCCACGAGAAAGCGACAAGGCAGCTGCTCTCTATCCAAAAAAAAAAAGCGGATTCCGAGAACGCTTCTATCAAAGGAAATAGTGCTAGATATGCTAGTTGCCTTTAAAGGAGGACTACTTTAAAGGCGATTAAATGCCGAATTGATATGCGTTGTAGTTTTATATTTTTGAAAACAGTTTTTCAGGAAAATAGATATCTCAAGTTGACCATTTATAGCTCTTTCTAGAATAAGGGAAGTTTCCTTCCTAACATTTTTAACGGTAGTTTGAAATGTCAATATTTTCATTTATCATTATTTTACCTGCACTGACATGTGCTACCGATTTAAATAGTTACTGCTGTTGGAAGTCTTCAAGATCGCAAAATGTTTCCGAATTGCATTGAAACCTAGCAAGCATTCCTTCTATTGCAGAGGAATGATTGCATAGACTTAATATTCAGGGTCTCAAGCCCTTTCAAATCGTAGTCCCGAAAATTATTGATTAGACATTGTGTATATTTATGAATATAGAAGGGTAGGTTGAAAAGTTTATAGTTTGATATTAATAAGAATTTTAAGACATCTGTTTTGAAAGTCATAATACACACACGCATATATATGTATGTGGTTATGTGTGTGTGTGTAATATAACAATCTGGCCCCACCCGAGGAAGGCTGATGCAAGCGAGGGTGTTTCTGGTCGTTGAAAGGAACGGATGTCGTTTGACCTTATTTCCGGCAGCAGCGGAAATAACTACAGAGGCAAACAGAACAGGTGTCTCTGAGAGTTACGTGGGCGTGCGTGGGCGAGGCAAAACCGGAAGAAAAAGTCCCGGTTCTGGAAGATTATAAAAAGACCTCGGCACACGGATTCGCCAGTAGAGAAGCAACAGAGATCGGCCGGTGAAGAGAGACACAACAGATAAGACTACACTCCCGTCAACCCATTAGAAGCGCGCTCTCTCAATTCTCTGTTCCCTATTCTACACGGTTCATCGTCATTAATAAAAATATAACTTTATATTTATATATATGCGTGTTTGTTGTTTGTCGATATATAACATGTGTGTGTGTGTGTGTGTGTGTGTGTGTTTATTATTTTACTAGCAGTATAGCCCAGCGTTGCTCGGGTGTAATGAAAGCTTTAAAATTAATCATTGGTCCTGGAGGTCAGACTCTTTGGACGTTGGCACGAATGCGTTTCCGGATCTCAAATACTGAGGATACCATGGACTGAGAACATAAGCAATAATAAGGTGTTGGGGAGGATGCAAACGAGAAGAAAACTCATATTTAACATCAGGAAGGGACAGCTGAGGTTCCTGGGACATGCAATGAGGAAAGACGGCCTGAAGAATCTAATACTCACAAGACGGATAGAGGGAAAGAGAGACAAGAGAAAGCAGTGAGAGTCATATTTGAGCAAATGGATGGCGGAGGGGGTTTGGCAGGGATACCTAGAGGAAAAATATTGAGAGTGATAAGAGACAAGGCAGAGTAGATGTCTATGATCACCTACGTCCTGAAAGTACACGGCAGATAAAAAAGAAAAGAAAAAAGATCTCTCTCATATCTTGAGATTCCAGACTCTTGTTATTTCTGTTCTAATGAAAATCATTTATAAATATTATTGTCCTTTCAGTGTGGGCCAGTGCAGCCATAACAGATGCTACGCCACTATCAGTAGCAGAAGGCAGAGGCAACCCTCTTTGAGTTGAAGATCCATTAGATCCCTCGAAACCGACGGACGTCACATTACGTTATATATATATATATATATATATATATATATATATATATATATCTTTCGCACTTCTCGCCTGTGAAAGTCTATTCCATCTTCTCAGTTTCTTGTCAACTACGATGTTCGAAAATTTAAATGCAACGAAAATCGTCTTTTGAAGACCCAAGTACAGGTCCGAGAAACTAAAAAAAAAAAAAAGAAATACTTGGGAAGCGTACTGACAGAGGGTCGAAATTGAAATGTTGAGATCCAAAGACGAATTGGCATGACCAAGGACGTATTTCAAAAGCTAACCAGAGTACTGAAAAACAGGAAAATCTCATTGGAAACAAAGAAGATAGTGCTGTATTGCTATGTCATATCTGCCGTTCTGTACTGCAGTGAACGTTGGACGATCTCATCAAGGATAAGTGAGAGGCTCGGGTCAGCAGAAATGAGGGTTTACAGAAGGATGCTGAGGATACCGTGAACTAGGCACGTGACTAACGATAAGATGTTGGAGAGGATGAAAACGAAAGAAAACATAAAGAAAGGACGAGGTTTCTGGGACATGTAATAAAGAAGAAGGGCCTGGAGAATTTAATAATCACATGATGGATAGAGGAAAAGAGAGAGGAAAGAAACGCGAGACCTACTTGATAGGCCTGAGCAAATGGATGACAGAGCGGGGTTTGGGAGAGATACCAAGAGGAAGAATTTTGAGAGCGACAAGAGACAGAGCAAAGGTGGAAGTCTATGGTAGTTTACGTCCTGAAGGGAAACGGCACGTGAAGAAGAAGAAATCTTTTTTACGACCTTTTCTTTCATTGTACTTTTTTGTCTTAGTGACTTTATTTGACCGTATATAAAATGAACTTTTTTCAAAAAGACTAGGAAAGTGGTCCCGTGTCTCATATGCGAAGTTGACGTCTTCCATAGGTTAAGATTATCCGTGAAACTATTAATATATAAAATATTAAGTAAACAGTCACTTCTGCTCAGCTCAACCCCATAACGGTTTTACTACTTCAAACGATATTATTATTATTATTGCTGTTGTGCTCTGCAAATACCTCCTAAATAATAGAGTATTCGATTGAGTTTGAGTTTTGTTTAATGGCATATCGACACCTGTTGGGTATTTAATGCCAAAAATGTTAGGGTTTTAAGGTATTTCGTTAATCTTCGGTTATAGTGAGAAGGTTGATTTAGTCAAAGTTTGGTATAATGTTTTTTTATCTTTTTTTAGTTTTATATTCAAAAGTGTAATTCTGGTAATAATACTTTCCTTCAAAAATGTATTGTTGGTAATAGTTTTCCTTCAAAAATGTATATTTTTCTATAAAATTTTATTTTTATACTTTCATAGTGTTTTCCCATAGCTGAGACTTTAACAGGTGCTACGACTCCGAGTCAGGATGGACCTGGGAAAATCAGCAATTAAGAGGTGGTTCCATGCTCCTCACAATCTCCCAATCAGAGGCCTTGCTGCCGGATGCAGTTAACCGTCATATCCAGGAATAGAGTATTCTGTTTCGATCCTGTAGAAAGAGAGGGAAAAGCACTAACTAGTTTCCGTGAGAAAAAAGAAAGAAAGAAAGAAAGAAAGAAAGAAAGAAAGAAAGAAAGAAAGAAAAAGGTTAGTAATGTTTAATGGAATGCTTCAGTGAAATGTAGCCAATTTCAGATATTATTTTATGTGTACCTCTTTACTTTTTTAAGTAACGACCAGCATTCATATGAATGATTGTTATTACAATTTTTTGTTAAAGCTGTTAAGTTCAAATATTTAACTTTGCGATAGAGTCATTTCTACGGATAGTTTATTGTCATATAGCTGGCTTATTCAATTAATAATTTATTGAATTAAGCTCCATCAGAAAAGGAAAATAATAAAACCGTGAAATATTCACGGGTATTGCTAGTTATTTCTATGGTTGCTTTTGTTTCTAATAATAACGTAAATGGAATTATTGTGACAGGGTACCGGCAACGTTCGTAGGCACCAGCTCATACATCGTACTTTAATGTTAATTCATTTCTATCCTCAACCAGCAGAAGAAAGAGCATAAAATGAAAGTAAATGCTGTTAACGGTATGACACTTTGGGGAAAAAAAGCTGCAGAAAACAATATGTCCGTCATATGAAAAGGCAAAGAATAACTGCTAATGACTTGTATGCGTTTTATGTCCAGCTGTACTGTTTCAAAAAGACTATTTTGTATAAAATAATCTTGCTTTTTTTTTCTGCGAGAGCTGAAGTGACATTGAAATATTTTGCTAATAGGTTTTTTTTGACAATTACTTCAAAAGTACTTAAAAATCGAAAAACTCTTGAAATGGGCTAAAACGTCTAAAATGGCGGTGTGTCTTTTATTTCGTCAATTCCATTCCGAAATAAATGCTATTTCTAACTTTTTGGCAAGTATTTCCCCAAAACTATGGGTTTTCAAAACTTGTCTACATTAACTGCCCTTTGGAGGTAAACCTAAAAAATTATCCCTTTTATTCTTGTGGTATCTTGTCGCTATCTTATGGCAAATTTTATTTTTCTAAATATCTCTAATATAATATTTGGCATCTATGAAAATGCTACTTTAATTTTCTAATGGACCAAAAACCCTATTTGGAAATACTGGTTGTAAAAATCAGAATATCATGTAAAAGGTATCACTTCAAAAGCCCGTGCACAGGAAGCAAATACATATGTGCCTAAATTATAATAAGCGGACACACACAAAAAACATACACACGCGAACGTACGCACGCATGCACACACACACGCGCGCGTGCGCGCACACACACACACACATACACACACACACACACATATATATATATATATATATATTGAATAATATAGACAAGTTTTGTCTATTAATTTTGTGTGGGATCCGTTTATACCGTCTGATATACTTGATGGTGATGTCGTTGAAAGACAACAAAAAATCACAGTAATTGTTGATTTTTTTATAGGGTCTAAGCTTTCGGCTCACATAAGCCATTATCAAAGAGTAAATATGTTTACTGTGTGTTAATATTTACTCTTTGATAATGGCTTATGTGAGCCGAAAGCTTAGATCCGATAAAAAAATCAACAATTACTGTGATTTTTTGTTGTCTTTCAACGACATCACCATCAAGTATATCAGACGGTATGAACGGATCCTACACAAAATTAATAGACAAAACTTGTCTATATTATTCAATGAAACCTGCATTAATATATATATATATAGTTAGTTTTTGGCCATAATCAAATTAGAACAGAACGCAGTTGTATTAAAAGGTATTCAATACAATTATATTATAAAACGTTGGAATATTTTTCATTTGGAAATGAGTTATTTCTGCAACCTAGGTTTCAACGTTTCAGTATCTTCAGCCTATTTACAATAATTGATTTTTCCGTTTTTCAAACGGATGACCAGGGATTTTTATCAACGCTTGACTGGAATTTGCAAACAAACGAAAATTTTAAAATTAGGATGGAATTATTCAAGGATCTTAGAACATTTTATCCATGTCTGTATGATCCTAGTATGTATTTGTAGGTATGATTACATCTGGACATAATTTCTGATCTTTCATTTTTTCGTTCTCTGAACAACACAATTTTTACCACTTGACACAATATACATACATTGCCACCGTTGTATGGTTTGGACTATTTTTTACTATACTCCAAGTTATATCAGGTTTTTTTTCCATTTTTCAATTTTAATTTCCACACATGTCTAACCACTTTCGTATAATTTTTAGGTTTTCCAGTTTCAATGCAAGTTTAATGTTATTAGTTAGAGATCATTTTATTCTCAGAACAAAAAGAAATTATTAAAGGAATTATATATATATATATATATATATATATATATATATATATATGTGTGTGTGTGTGTGTGTGTTTAGATGAAGATGATGTCGGAAAGAGGTTGAAAGTACTTGGGTACTATGAGAAATGAAAGACAATAATATCTGTCAACGTTACAGCTCAATCCTGACATCTATCAATTATAATACGCGAAAGATTATCCGTCGGTATGAACGGATTTTATTAAAAAAAAAAAGAAGCAGACATAATGTTTGCAATTTATTTAATCTGACAGTGGAAACACAACAACCTTTAACGCCCACCCAATAATCCAATAATCTATAGAATAATACAGTGGATATACCCATAATAATAATTCATGTATAAATAGTCGAGCCAAAACACAACATATATGATCTGACGATTGAAACAGACGGCCGCTGTCATATCGATATCGTGGTCTTTCATATATATATATTACACCACGTGAGGTGACCAGTGTGTATATATATATATATATATATATATATATATATATATATATATATATATATATATATATATATATATATATATATATATATATATATATATATATATATATATATATATATACTGGTCACCTCACGTGGTGTAATGGCTAGCAAGCTCGTCTCACTGGAATCATTATAACTGCGTATTGAGTTCGATCTTTACTGGGTACCCCCTACTTTCGGGCGTGTGTTACGTCTAAGCTGCGTTTAGAAAAGCACCTTCCTCCAGGTCGGGCGCAGGGCTAACAACCCTGCCTCATAAAAAAATAATTGTTTTTACGAAAACAGCAGAAACGCTGCCCTACACACTATTGGGTGTAACGGAATAGTTATATATATATACTAGGCATGAAAAATCTACATATTCAGGTAAAAGAATTTCCTTATTAATGGTTAACAGGATAACTGAAAGTGTTTGTATACAAGAACATTTAGACACTTTTTATATACATTTCAATACCAAAAAAAGAAAACAAACTTACAAGAAAAATTTATTATAAACCTTACTCTTAGTCTCTTGTAACTCGTCTTTAACTAAACTTATATATATATAGTGTATCGAGGTAGCAGATAATTTTCTAAACGTATAGTGTTAAACATAACAGACAATAAATGCCTATTTGTCTAATCATGAGCCGTTTTAAACATTGTATTTTGGCTTTAATTTCAAGTGAAAATAAAGACAAAAATTGTCCAACATTTCGATATTTGTTTATTCTGCTGGTTCTAAGCTTTCGGCTCGCATGAGCCATCTTCAGAGAGGTTACAGGAACGTTAACATAAAGGCATCCACCATCAATGATGATTTTATCTTGTGTTGACATAAAACATTGCTATGCAACGGTAACAGTTACTGCATAGCAGATGCCGTTCGTAAATTTCTAATGCAGTACTATGACGTCACAAACAACAAGAGTACACCCTCTCTTTCTCTCTCTCTCTCTCTCTCTCTCTCTCTCTTTCTTTATATATATATATATATATATATATATATATATATATATATATATATATATGGGGACTGGTTTAAGAAATGGCTTGTAAATTTTTATGCGTCCAAAACGAAACTACTATCCTTTAAACACGATGGACAATCTCTACTACACCTCCATCAGCATGGACCAGACTAGTCTTTCTGAAACCAATACACTGTGCTTTCTCGCCCTAACACTTTCAGCCGACCTCAAGTAGAAGACTACACTGAATCAAGCTAAATCTGCTGTTAGGATGATAGGCTTATTGCGTCAGGCCAGGAATTTTTTCTCGTCTGAATCCGTCTTGCACATATTCCAATCTATGGTCCGCCCGTGCATTGAATACAACTGTCACATCCAGTTGGGTGCCCCTGCTATTCATCTCGGGGTCCTCGACAAAATCTAAACGAAAATCTGCAATGTAACTGATGCCGACTTAGTAGTTCGACTTCAGTCATTTTCTCACCGTCGGGATGTGGCTTCCTTCTGTCTCATCTAAAAATACTTTCATCGCTTCTGCTCCGACGAGTTTAGCTTCCTGGTGTCCTCTCTGCAGGAATTTACTCGAGCTACTAGGTTGGAAGCAAAGTCCTACTCTTATACAGTGAAGCCAATATAATGTAATCGCAACTTCTACTCTATCAGCTTCTTTTATCGCACTTCCCGCATGTGAAACTATTTTTTGTGTACATGCTTCCCTGATGACTGCAATCTCAAAGAGTTTAAATGCAACATCAATTCCCATCTCTTGTCTCCTTAATGCCCTTCCTTTCCCCGACCTTGTTCTTCTTTCTTTCCACACTACTTTCAGGCAGCTCTCTTCACACCAGTGTCCCCATCCTTTTCTTACCTATTGTCTTACATCCTGTCACCTGTTCCTTTTTCTTTCAATATCTTCTTATGTAACCCTCTGCGCATCAGTGGCAGTACTGCCTTGCTTGGGGTGAAATGATTATGAAAAAATATGGACGATAGTCACTTTTGGATTGACTTGTCATTTGTCAAAATACAAGCTGCGATGGTCAAATTGTTGCTATTTTATACTCCTTAAATTGACAATTTAAATTGAAGCTATTGTATACTCCCTTAAATTGACAATTTAAATTGTCGCTATTTTATAATCCTTATTTCGCGCTTAAGCGTTATTTGTTTTTGATTTTGTGTACTGCAGAGTATATTAAGATTAGTTGGCGACCATCTTTAAGAAAAAGACCAGCATGACTCGATTCACAACGCCAAACATTTGGAAATTACATGCTTTATTGCTTGGTATTCGTGCCTGAATCTCAATATTAGGATTTCAGTATGTTGAATGACAGTGCAGCGGATTTGAAAAGAGTTCGATGAGTTTAATGGTGATTACAAAGATGTCTGGAGTCATCAACGTTATGTCTCAATTCATCTTCTCACATTACCTCAGACTCAACACGGAGCCCTACATCAAGTCCCTGAGAAATTTGTGATGCACTGCATCAAAGAGGTGGCTGCAGGAAGGCCCAATATCTTGCAACGGGACTCTCTACTATACAACACACGCAGGAGAACCCAGACAATTTCTTCAATCTCATCAACATTACATCTCGAAACCTAACTCTCCAGATTGCAAGCCCCTTGATTATGATGTGTAGGGCGCAGTTGGGCGAAAAACCGGCAAAACTCCTTGTAACGCCAAAGATTAATTGAAGACAAGGATTATAGCAGCATTCACTAATTTAGACAATGAGACCGTCCAGAAGAGTTTCAGGAGATTCCGAAGTCGTCTGGAGAACATCGTGAAAGCCAATGGTGATTTTATTCGCTAAACTTAACCTTTAGTATTTCAAGATATTTTTGTGTAATTTTGGTAAATATATCCATTCAAATGAGATGTCACTATTATTTTTATTTGCGTCATTTAAACGATATTTAACCAGTCTCAACCCGCAAATTAAATTATCAAAAATAAACAAAATAATATTAAATGAAAAAAGAAATTTTCGACGATAACATCAAAATATTATACAGGACCAAATGAAACGAAAAACTCAAAATTATGGAAACCATTGTCATATAAAATAATCAGTCAACATTAAACTATGTATCTTTCTGCATAAAGGATCTTTTGTTGAAGTGTGTCTTAAAAAATAAAATTTACGTAAAGATTGATTTTAGCTGTAATAAATGGCATCAACTTGAGTGAATTGAAATTGATTAAAGAAATCGAGAAAACGCCGGAATTAACAAAAATAGGTTCATAAACATACAAAAAACAAAATCCTTGAAAAGTCAGTCAATTGCTATACGTAGTACGCGCTTGGATGATCATGTCTCTTTCGAGTGATGGCTGACTAAGCAGATGATTTTCCCGCAGTAGTTTCTCGTTCTTTCTGTTGTAAACTGAGAGCCAACCCTATTTGTCCTGTTGTTTAATCCATAGCTGGAGGGAGAAGAGACGGATTCATGTCTTTACCAAGTGTATTTCCGCGTCAGTAAATGCGAAAATGGATGTGTGTTGTGGTGCAGTGGATATCAAATCGGAACGACAAATCGGGTAGCTGAGTTCGAATTCCTTGCATCCACTTACGCACAAATACTCTTGGGAAAGGTATCAATCTGTCTCTTCCCTTCATTTATGGGTTAGATAACAGGACATATTGGGTTCTATAGTCTTGGCTGGCAACCAGTCTACCGCAGAAAGCAATGGCAACATAATGCTGGATAATCTTCTGCTCAATCAGCCATGTCTCTTTTCAGACAGGATCGACCAAGCGTGTATCACTGACTGAAATGCGAATAATTCAACTTGAATACGATTTCTTGCTCCGGGCCGATATTCGTTGCATCATTATGCACATTCATTGAAAAAAGGGAAAATTATAAAAAAAGGGTTTTCATGTTACGAATGTCACCCATTAGGACTTCATTGGACCAGGATTGTTTGCGCTGATGCTATTATACATGAATTGATATTTCAACACAGAGTATAGGCGGAAAATAGTTTTTCGATTTTTAAGCATTTTCTATGTAATCAAATCTATTTCGATGAAGTCCTAAGGTACAAAACGCGTCGCACCAAAACCTTTCCCACTTTGTCATACATCTCTCCTCAAAAAATGTTCTTTATATATATATGTATATATATATATATATATATATATAGTAATCCGTAGCCAGATCAGTTTCGCTGTATCACAGCGCATTAGTCGGTTAGACATCCGATTGCTTCTAGCCAGGATAGAAACCCGACCGACATCAGTCGGCAATTCTACCTCTGAGCTATGGGTGCTCGGTAGAGGAAGGTGGACTTTAGTGTGTTATAAACAATGTATACAAACCCCAGTAGCCGAGAGTGTTCAAATTCATTACTGAATGAACGATGCTTAGATGCGTGAGTAGCTACTGTTTTTTCAAAGTTTACCATATAGTGTGTGATGCATGAATTATCGTCTACATTACATAAAATTTAAAATAACAGTGACATTTCATTTTAACAGATATATTTACTAAAATTACACAAAAAAAAAACTTGATAAACTAAAGAGTAAACACATTCATTACAATCGCCATTGAATTCAACCACGGCCTCCAAAGGAGTTCGGAATCTCCTGCAAATATTCTGGGCGGTCTCTTTGTTTACGTTGGTGAATGCTGTCATAAAATGTGCCTTTATTTCATCTTTAGTGTTGGTCTCTGTCTTAATACGCCCAACACAAAATAATCAAGTGGGTGCAGTCTGAGGAGTTAGGTAGCAAGATGTAAATGTTGATGTGGTCGCAAAATTTTTCTAACAACCATTACTGAGTTTTCATGTTTGTCTGACATGGTGCATGGACCTGTTGCCAGACATGCATGGGTCTTCCAGCATCTACCATCTTGACCTGGGACATCACTACCTCCTCAAGCACTTGATGTAAGCTTATGTGTGAAACCCTTTAGGAATATGAATGGACGCATAACGTCGCTATCAATAGTGATCACGCTAAAAACAATGATATTGACTGGTTGCATCATCTAACTCTTCCCGAATCCTTTGCGCTGTTCTCAGATTGAAACACTGAAATGTTCGTATTAGACCTTTCAGCGTGAATAGCCTAGCAGTGCAGTACGCCTTTTCCAAATTTCTATCGGAATTAATTGCGTCATAATGCTCTTTTTACTCACAGACAGTGTCTAAATACCACTGAGTGAGTATAGTGAAAACAGCCAAGTCTTACGATGGTGGCAAAATATGTAGACTGTTCCAGGAAGAAAAGTTAGCTATCATGCTATTCCCAAACAAAAATGAATTATTGAATCAAAGAACAGAAATTATATATGTGTAACCATGCGAAAAAATAACTATTAGGTTCATACAACCATGGATGAAAACGTTATAATTTCTTGTAATTTTAAAAATTGCGCGTTCAAAAATTACCCGTTACATGAGCGTTCAAAATAATCACCGTTACGTGAGCGTTCTTAAAAAAACGGTAAACGGTAAAATCAATTATTGCAAATCGCTTGAAGACACATCATGGTAAAAACCTAGGTCGCGTAATAACTCATTTACAAATGAAGAATATTCAAAAGTTCTACAATATAATTGTATTGAACACTTTTTAATACAAATGTGTGTTGATCTAATCTTATTATTATCAAAAACTAAGCAATTAAACAATCAATATATATATATATATATATATATATATATATATATATATATATATTAGAGGAAACTGAGGGTGCTTATCCGCCAAGACCTGAAAATTCTAAGTAGAAAACAAATCCAGAAATGAACGAGAAAACACTTGAAGGCTGAAGAGTCACAAGAATCAGGTTTGACTGACAGCTTCGAACACAAAAGATTTAATTTGTTTACTTGATCCATCTGAGGATCTATTCTCACGAAAAAACTGTCAATCAGGATAAAATCCTCTATCCACGCGACTTCGGAACACATACCCCCGTATATATATATATATATATATATGTCGGTTTTCTAAGCATAGCTTAGATGCGGCCCAAGGCCAAAAGTATTCGATCGTATATGATCTAGCCAGACGAGCTTGTTAACCATTACACCACGTCGTATGTGTATGTATGCGTAGTTGTGTTTTGAGTAGAAAATATAACTAATACATCTTTTATTAAAGATGATCGACAAAGTCATTCGGATAAGTAATTTTATTGCTTTTTTATTTTTAAGTGCGAACAAGAGATTTACTTTTGGCACGTACGCCATTCCCTGTAAAACTGTAAACTACTTGAAAGATCTGCAGTTAAAGACAGGTTTTGAAACTAGAAGTTACAGAAACGTTAACGTAAAAACATCCATCATCAAAAATGATTTTATCTTGTGTTGACATAAAAATTTGCTCAGCAACGATAACAGTTACCAAATAACAGACGCAGTTCGTAAACTTGTAATGCTGTTCTCTGACGTCAAACCGCGTGATAACTCGAAATGTTAACAGAACCATATATTTAAATGCAATGTAATGTGTTATGACCAGATTTAAATGTGTTTTTTTTTGTTTGGTTTGTTTTGATTTAATGTAGATGGCCTCCAATATCTGAAGATTCTTTTTACTGTGTATATATATGTTTTATCATATATATGCGATACAACATATATTATTTTTCAACTATACACATGATATATACGTGTAAACAGGATTTGGCACTATATAACACACACGACTGATGTGCCATAAAACCTAACCGACCAATCAATCTTAACACGAAAGTTGCCATGTTCTGAGAGGATGGAATCATGAAGCTGTCGCAAAGAGTTCTTGATATTTCCCTCTGAAAAATGTCAAAAAGTATTTTTGAAGTTACACATTATACAACAAGCATTTTATCTAGATATTTGTATTCATTTTTATGGTATTGTTCTTTTATGGTATTGTTCTTTTATGGTATTGTTCTTTTATGGTATTGTTCTTTTATGGTATTGTTCTTTTTGTGTATAATTCAATAAGTAACACACTAAAAATATTTTTACTTTTGCCATTTCTAAACCATTTTAATATTAATAAATAAAGCTGATAATATCATAGAATTCGATCGCGTTGTGGTACAGTGGATATCGGCT